>JAKCPI010024772.1:0-13003 GCA_023213315.1 Euborellia annulipes
TGCTCTCTTCTGAAACAAAGAAATATTTATTATTATTTTTTTTTATCCTCTTCTATCATCATATTTTAAATATTCAATAAAGATTATTGGATTAAATAATTGTTTTATTTTCCCGTAATCCTTTCCTTTCTGATGTTTATATTTAAAAGTATATTAGTATGTTTATCGGGTATTTAGCTTAGCTTCAAATGGGGAATTAATACAATTTTAATTAGAATTTTTCCCTCAATTCATTCAGATAACGGATTATAAAAAAATATATTTTTTTTTTTAATTAAGTAGCCTACTTGATTTGTTTCTAATTTGAAAGGTACAATTCGTTTTTGTCCAATTTTCTTAAGGGTTTGTTTCTTTTTTTTTTTGATAAATTTTTTTTTTTTAACAAATCTTTATATTAAAAAAAAATTTAGTGATTTTTATGGAAAATTTTATAGAAAAGAATAGATGAGTATATATTCAAATAATTTGCCCCCTCCATCCCTCTTGACATATTTAATTATTAATTGATAAAGGGATGAACAATTGAGAAGTTTATTAGAAAAATTAATATATTTTGAAATTGTCTGTTCTTTAAATTAAATGATAAAGAATTTTATATAATTTATTTGAATCCGTGGTTATTTTAAGCCACCAATTCCAAAAAAAAAAAAAAAAAAAAAACCACCCCTATTACTACACTACATTACCGATCGAAGTGAAAAAATATTTTTTATTAGATTAGGCAAAAAGTAATATACAAAGAAGTTCGTAGCTAGTAAAAAAAATTTTTGTTTTATATACTGTAAATAAAAAAAAAAAATTTAATATATTATCTGAATGAATTGGAGTAAAAATTCTAATTTTAATTATAATATTTCAAAAGGAGACGATAAACAAACAAACCCATCCCACGGAAAATGAATAATCACAAAAATATAGAAAAAATCTAACTGGAACGAATCCTATTCATTTCGATCGATCATAGCGTAAAAATAATTTAAAAAAAAATCGTCCGAATTGATGAAACTTATAATTAGAGGAGGCGAGGGGAGAAACTGTTTAAGAAAAGAATCCATTCAGACAGTGAAAAAAAATTCCACCTCTAAAAATCTCACTTATTTACTATACGATTGACGAGAGATAAAAGTTTAAGAATTTCTATATTCATTTATTTAATAATAATTTCTCATTAAATATCATAGGAGAACTAAATTCTCAGTTAGAAGGGTGGAGGGTGACAAGGGATAGAAAGTAACACATTTGCTTAAAAGTAAAAAATTAAAAAAATAATAATAATATTATAATTTTCTATTAAAATTTAGTTTTTGAAGAAAAATACTGTTTTGTTTATAAGAAGGGGTGATTTACACCCTTTCTCACCCTCCAACTGGGGTACACGACTTCATCATAGCGTTGTATTTAAAAATTGGATAATTTTATAAGTATATTTTAAGAGAGAATAAAAAAAAATTGAAAATAGAAATTTAATTCATTATGCAAATGAGATATGAAAAGATTCATTACCGTAATAATTAAGATGACCAGACGGGGAGTAACGAGTTTGGGGGATGAACGTCTTATTTGCACACACAATATAAAAGAAACAAAACACACGAGAGAGAGAGATTGAGAGAGAGGATCCCAAACGACTGACTCTTGGCCCAACTCGAAATCAACTGACAGACAGGCAACCAGCAAACAAACAGGCATCGATCGATAGAGAAATAGCATTGCTCTCTGAGTGCCCAAGAAAATAAATTATAAAATACATTCTCTATTTATAAAAATTCTTTTCACTTGCAAACTAACGGGGTTTTATTCTGTTGGGAATAAATTCGAAATTGAAATAACTATTAAAAGACTCCCTTTATTTACCCACACTTAAAACTCACCCCTAAATAAATAAAATACTTTCAAGTGTTATTTTTTGTATTTATTTATTTATTAGGGATAAATTTGAAGTAAATAATTTTTAAAAGACTCCCTTTATTCACCCACCCTTAAAACTTACCCCTAAATAAATAAAACACTTTCAAGTGTTATTTTTTGTATTTATTTATTTATTAGGGATAAATTCGAAGTGAAATAATTTTTAAAAGACTCCCTTTATTCACCCACCCTTAAAACTTACCCCTAAATAAATAAAACACTTTCAAGTGTTATTTTTTGTATTTATTTATTTATTAGGGATGAATTCGAAGTGAAATAATTTTTAAAAGACTCCCTTTATTTACCCACCCTTAAAACTTACCCCTAAATAAATAAAACACTTTCAAGTGTTATTTTTTGTATTTATTTATTTATTAGGGATAGATTCGAAATGAAATAATTTTTATAAGATTCAATTTATTTACCCACCCTTATTATCAATAAATAAGAGTTATTTTTTGAATTTTTTGTATAATTTCTATAGACTACTGTTGAATTAATTTTTTTTTCCCATTAGCACTCACATTCACACACACAGATACATTCAGTCTTTTCGGCAACTTACGCCATTTAAGACTTTTACAATAACCATTATTTATTCATATATATTTACTCGGGGGTCCAGGCATTCTTATTTAAGCTATTTGGTATCAAAATGGCTTAAATAAAATCCTCGGATTGCCTGGGATACGAACCCGCGACTATTGCTATATAAAGCCAGCACGGTAGCCACTACTCCAAGTCCGAGGGGGTTGAATTATGATTGTTTAACAATATTTGTTGATTATTTTTTTATTTAAAAAAAAAAATCGAATGATTTTAATAGAGTTTTTATAGAAAAGAATAGATGAATATATAGGCCTATATGAAAATAATTTGCCCCCCGATATCCCCCGCGGCATAATCAATAAATAATTGACAAGGGATGAAGAATTGAGAGGTTTGTTGGATTAATTAAGACATTTTTATATTTTTCTCCCTGCTTTATCATAGAATTCTTCAAATTAATTAAAATTCTATTTGGGATTGTACATAAGTGATTTAATCAATGGCTAATTTAACCCATCTCCGCCAGAACCACCCTTATTTCTACATTAAATAGCCAATCAAAGAGATTAGAACAAAAGGAATTATTATATCTTACCCATTAGAAACAAATCAAGTTGGTAGTTTAAAAAAAAATTATTTTGGTTAATTTTGAAAAATATTTAAATTGAATATTAAAAAATTATAACATCTAGATACGAATTATAATAAATAAATATGAACGATTTGTGGTCAGAACTTACCAAAGGGAGAGAGAGACCCTCGGGGTGCGCTTAGAAGGGGATGCTCGATCGACAAGGTCGATGATGATAGCCTATAACAAAGAGTAGGCCTATGTGTTGAGATTTCGCTTCTATTTGACGCTCCCTCATTTGCATGTTGATTTGTTTTAGCCGACTTCGACTCGTTGCCAAGAGACACTTGCAGAGATGCTGAAACAAAAGGAAATATAATTAATTTTATTAAATATCTATTTTTTTATCTAATTTAAATATCTTATTCAAAGTTAATTTTTATCATCTACATATGACAATTTAAAATTATATTATTATTATAATTAAAAAATAATTTTTTTTTTTAATTAAGTAGCCTACTTGATTTGTTTCTAATTTGAAAGGTATAATTCTTTTTTGTCCAATTATCTTAAGGGTTTGTTTCTTTTTGATAATTTTTTTTTAACAAATCTTTCTATTAAAAAAAAAAATTGAGTGATTTTTATGGAAAATTTTATAGAAAAGAATAGATGAGTATATATTCAAGTAATTTGCTCCCTCCATCCCTCTTGACATATTTACAGAGGCGTACCGAGGCAGTTGGGGGGCCTGGGGCGGCACTAGAAGAGGGGGCCTTATATTGAATGTTTTTTTTTTTTGGGGGGGGGCTCATCTTTAAATATCCTTCTCCTCCATACACAAAAATATTTTTAAAATACCGTATATTTCTGAACCCCAAGGGCCCCGGGGCCTCTCAAAGAAAAATCTTCATTAAATTTTGTTTTTTTTTTTTTTTATCTAAATTTTTCCCTTTTTATTTGAGCCCTGAGGGCCCCGGGGCCTCTCAAAGGGAAATTTTCATTAATTTTTTCTTTTATGAATATAAGGGGGGCATATGCCGGCTCGGGGCCTGGGGCGGAGCGCCCCCCCCCCCCTCGTCACTGCATATTTAAAAGGGATGAACAATTGAGAAGTTTATTAGAAAAATTAAGATATTTTGAAATTGTCTGTTCTTTAAATTAAATAATAAAGAATTTTATATAATTTATTTGAATCAGTGGTTATTTTAAGCCACCACCCCATCTCCCCCAAAAAAACCCACCCCTATTACTACACTACATTACCGATCGAAGAGAAAAAATCTTTTTTATTAGATTAGACAAAACCACCCTTAGAACTCACCCCCCAATAAAATAAATTACTTTATTTATTTATTAGGGATAAATTCGAAGTGAAATAATTTTTAAAAGATTCTCTTCATTTACCCACCCCTATTATCAATAATCATTTTGTGATATGAACTAATAAATTGAAAAAATTTGATAGTCAGGTTTTACCAAGTACAGAGAGACTCGAAAATAATCACAAGTAAAAAACGCATGAGTGGGACTTAATATTGACCCTCACTGTACACCCGTTTACACCCTAACTTCTTATCATCACATATATAAACACAATATAAGAGAAGCTAAACACTTTTCAGGAAATCTTTCAAATGAACTGACTCCAAGATCAACAAGAAAGCAACTGATTGATGACTCGTGATAGCAATTTATGCTCAGAGTTTCCAAAAATAAATAAATATTAAAGCAATTCTTTTTTTTACTTTCTCTTACCTATGTATATATGTAATATATATATATAGAGAGAAAGTATTGGATTCATGTCAAAAATTCGATGTCGAGATTTTGATGGATCTTCACGTTTTGAGGTCCCCTGAATCCAAAAAAGTGGTTTTCGCGACATGGTCTGTCTGTGTGTGTGTCTGTGTGTCTGTGAACAAAATATCTCAAGAACGAAAAGAGCTAGGAAGTTGAAATTTTATATTTAAGTTAGGCACCCCCATGAGACGTGACACGAAGCTTTTAATCAAAATCGGCCAAAGAGTACTAGTACTTTACTGATTCACTTTTTCAGTTTTTTTCGATTTTCTCAAAATTTGCTCCAACGATTTTTTTTTAAATTCAAAAATCAATTATTTTTTAGATGCTCTATAAAATGTATATTCTCATTTTGTGATTGAAATCTTCTGAAGACCACTTTACTCTTGTACTCCATAGAAAAGATAGGAGAAATGGTTGCCATGGTATCAAAATATAAATATTTTCCCATACTTATAAATTTTACATCTTGAATTCAATTGTACCCTACTGTCGGAAACTAAATACATGTCGACACAAAAAATCTGGTGTGACAAGCACAGTACACAACTTTCGATTACCGAAGGTAAGAGAAAGCTGTGTGCTGTGCGCCAGTCACACCAGATTTTTTTTTTATTTTTTTTTTAAGTACATTACATTATTAAAGGCTAAGACAGACAAGTTTTATTTTATTCACATTAAAAAATAAACCACCCCTAACCTAAAATCATCCTAATAAGTAGATTGCTGAATATTTTTGATACTGATAATTTTTTTACTAAATATCTATCATAGGATAATTAAATTCTTATTAATAAAGTGGAGGGGGGAGGAAGAATATAATAGATTTTAAGAGAGGGGGAAAGCCTAGTCAATATGGCGAGGAAAGGAAAATTTTGGTTTTTTTAAGAAAGCAATTTATAGTCAGGGCGGCAGACAGACTTGACGGGCCCCGGGGCTACTTACTAATACGGCCCAAAAAAAAAACAGTTTTTTTTAGAATATTAAGGCTACTGTGGCCTTCATGCCAACAATTTTTTACACAGTTTTTGACACAAATAGTTATTTAAATAAAGTTATTTAAAAATTTTTCAAAAATTCTTAAACAAAGAGTTACAATAATTTATCGAGGCCAGATCCGGACAGAGGATTTCCGGGGGAATCTGGGAATATGGAAGATTTTTTGAAAATTAGCCTTTGAAATCTGCGATTTTAGCTATCCTGAGTCGTGAAAAAGATCAAAATTTATTTGAGCTTAAAGGGCCCGGGCCCCCTGAGCAAAAAAATTTCAAGAAAATGATTTTTTTAAATTGAAATTTTAACCATGAAATTTAATTTTTTATTAGAATTTTAAGGTGGGAGCGCAATGGGCCCGGGCCCCCTCGGAGGGCCCGGGCCCCGGGGATATAGCCCCCCTGCCCTCCCCCTGTCTGCGGCCCTGTTTATAGTATAGCTTTAAATGATAATCAAATATTATAAAAACTCTGCGGGGATGAGGGATTTTTTTATACCCGAGATTTGAAGAGGTAAAACCTTTACCAAGAAATGATGAGATAAATTGAAAAAATTTGATGATCAGGACTTACCATGGCACCTAGTGCAGAAAAAGAGAAAGACTCGAAGTGCGCTGAGCGCTGAGAAGGGGATGCTCGAGCGAGAAGATCGATTTTGGAGGTAGAAGGCAAGCTCTAGCAATAGGCATCCCTATAAAAAATAAAAATTATTATTTTTTCTTATTAAATATGATTCGTGTAGAAAAAAGAGTTTACAAAAAAATAAAAAATAATATTGATAAATGATTTTTTTACATTTATTTTTAAGGAAAAAATATTAATGATATTATAGATATACACCCTTTTACACCCTCTGATTTTAAGTTTTGAGACAAAGGATAATTTTATAAATATGTTTTAAGAAAGAAATATAAAAATAAAATGTTAAATCTTTATGGAAGTGAAATATGCAAATTATAAATACCAAAGGGACAAAGGAAGGAATAATAAATTATAAATACCTTTTAATTGTCGAGAGTGTAGGTGTGTCTAACGTTTTATTTTCGCTAATAGAATCGCAATAGAGGAGAGGCACTTTGCAGAGAGGTGAGTTCAATCGACTGGCCCCTTGGCCCCCTTGACGCAGATGGATTTGCTCTCTTCTGAAACAAAGAAATATTTATTTATTTTTTTAATCCTCTTCTATTATCATATTTTAAGTATTCAATAAAGATTATTTTATCTCAGCCAAAAACATCGGAGATGCAAAAAAATGCGCCTCGCTTTTCTGATTTATATAAAAGCGAGGAAATATTTTCACTTAAATAAAACCCCTTCAGAATTTTATTTGTTTCATATATCCTCGCTTTTATATAAATCAGAAAAGCGAGGCGCATTTTTTTGCATCTCCGATGTTTTTGGCTGAGATTTCACTCTTTTTGTGAAATATTACATTTAAACATTATTTAATAATTTTTGTTTATTAAATATTAAGTTATCCCATGAATAGATCTTTTAATATGCATTCCAAACAGTAAAAAATAAAAACATCGTTTGGTATCCATTCGAAACGATAAACATAGGATTTCACCAAATTTTATAAAATTTTAGGTTTTTTATTTTTGTTATGTTGGTAGCACTCCTTCTTATCACGTCAATCTATTTCTATCTGAATGGATCTATCCTAAAAAATTTTTGTTCCATTAGGGATGAAAATTACTAATAATAATATATATGTTCCTAGATGACGTCATCAGGGAGCAAAATAGTTAGAATTGTCTTTTCGCCATGTTGAAGATAGGACAAATTTGAAATTTTGAATACCTCTCAAAAAGTCACTTTTGATCCAAAATGAAATTTTATATCAAAGGTATCGGGTTTTTGATAGTATCTAATTGTATTTTAAATTTCATCCAAATCGGTCCAGCAGGGAAACCTGTAGCTTTGTCTAAAAATTTGAAAATTGAAGAAAAGAATTTAAAAAAAAAAAGGAAAAATAAGAGACTAACTTTTTGACCCTCCAAAATCGGCAAAATCTCAACTTTGAGCCTCTGCCATTCTGTTTGGCACTGGAATTTTTTTTTGAATTCGTGCTCAAAATAATCCTTATTTATTCTAGTTTAATATAAAAATAATTTGGCTCCGATATCTTAAAAACTTTTTGAGATATTCGCCCAGAAAGAGAAAAGTTTCTCAAAAAAATTTTTTCACGTCCCTATCTTTTATTAAGGATTTAAAATCATTCTTGATAATATAGTCTAGGGACGACTCGTCCATCTAAATGCAATGGGCCATTGGCATCTATTGGAATATCAACTAAATGGTAGTATTAAGAGTTTCTTTGCTTTCTTTTGCTTTTTACTTGCTCGGCGACGAGTCGCTCCCGCGACCTTGATTAGTAATCATTGTGTTAAAAAATAATTAATTTTTTGCCTTTAATTAATTATTATTATTTTTTTTTCTTGTTAAATATATCTATGACTCAGTTAAAGTCCGAATCGAGGTATTTTGAATACTATTATCTTATTCAAATAATAGATCTCGAAAAATATTTAGCTTTAATTAATTAGCTGGAAAGTCTAGAATGAAATGCAATTTGTCCCTTGTTTTCCTGTGGGGAACACTAACGCCATCTCTTGCCGCCTAGAGGAACTCGGTAGTCAAAAGCTTTCTAACGACTTTTCGAGACGCGCACCTTAATTCCATTTTTCAAAAAAAAAAAAAAAAAAAAAAAAAAACTAGTGTGATTTGTCACACAACTTTCTCTACTACTAATTCCGGTAGTTGAATTTATGCCCTGAATTGAAAATGATTCTGAGTGAAAATGCTGAGGGACCAACTAATAGAGTGATAAACTGAATCTTTAATATAAAATCATTTATTATAAGCCCTGTAAAAAGTGTGTATCAATGGATAAAGCCAGCCAGCCATAATAGCAAAAAAAAAAACATAGGGCAAGCTATTGAGCAACTAGGATTTGCTTCTGGGAGGGTTCAAAAAAATAAAGATAAAATCTCGAAAAAAAAGATTTCAGGGGGGACTGACGTCACGGTCCAGGAGCCCGAAATTACTTGAGAAAAAAAATTAGTATAAAAAATGATCGTTTGTCTAATTAGAAGGTTTCCATTATCCTCCATTTGTTTTTTAATTATATAAATGCACGATTGATTTAATCTAATGTTTCTCTTTGAATAGTAATCGCTCTTGACCTTGGAATCTCTTTCTCTCTTCGCGGAGCGTGTCTTACTTTTCCTTTTTTTTTTTAATACACAACACCTGTTTGAATATATTCTCTTTTATTACTTATTGTAACTATCCGCGAACTTGTAATTAATTAGAAAAAAGAAGACGCTAAATTTTCAACAGATTTTTGTTAAATTACCCTCGGGCTTGGTGTAGCGTGCTTCTATACCAAAAAGTCGCGGGTTCGGATTCCAGGCAGTCCGTTGATTTTATTTAAGGAGCGAGTATCGAAAAACCGTTAAGCGCCGATTCAGAAGCTGGTTAGTCTAGGCGGCAAGAGATGGCGTTAGTTCTGCCCATAAGGAAACAAGCGTTTTATTCCATTTCATTTGAAAGGTTCCTGCAAATTAATTAAAGGCAAAAAATTATTCTTTAACATGATTACTAATTTAATTTCTATATAATAAGATAATAATTTTTTAAAAATTTGAGGTCGATAGCTTCAAAATTGTAGGATTGGATACCAAATGGCTTAAATAAGAATGTCTGGACCCCAAATATATATGGACCCTGTTATGCAATGGTGTGTCAAAGCATCAAGTTTTCATCAAGTCAAACATCGAGTTTTGAGAAAATCAACATTAAAGTTTTTTGTTTTCATTGGATTATATATAATTTTTTTTGTCAATTGTGCAAGTAACATTAAATATAAATTTTTTTAGGACATATTTCATAAAAAATACTATTAATTAAAGCATTGGAAACAATATTCCGTACTTTACTCATTTTTGAATTTTTTTGGTCTTTGACACACCATTGCATAACAGGGTCGATATATTCAAATAACGGTTATTGAAGTCTTAAATGGCCTAAGTTGCCGAAAAGACTGTACATGTGTGCGTGAGTGCGAGCGTGAATGGGAAAAAGTGTGTCTAAAAAAAAAAAAATTAAAGGGGAAGAATAAGGAGTCATAAAAAATTTTGAATTTTCACTGTCGACGTTTCGATTGTTTATTAACCTTACTAAAAAATGAAAGGGCCATATTATTTGTTATTTTGCATATTAATTCATATAGTGTATTCCGATTTATAGGTTACATCAGGGGTACCCAAAATGTGCGCCAGGGCGCAGCGACTGTTCTCTTGGGGTGCCGTGAAGATTTTTTTAAATATTGCAAAAAAATAGTATTCGCCTTTAATTTTTCGCTATTAGTCGAAAAATTTAAGTCAGGAGTTTTAATTATTTATTAAATACAAACATAATATAGGTATAGATATATCAGTTCGTATCTGAATTCGGAATGGAGAAAACTATTAGTAACATTAGTAACATAAGGTATGCTCTGAGATTTGACATGGGGCGCCACGGAAAAATTCTAATATATTAGGGGCGCCGGGAACTGAAAAGTTTGGCAGCCCCTGGACTACATGAACATTTCAAGCAGTTTCCATCTAGGCTAATGATAATTTTTCTTTCTGTTCTGATGATGATCGCGATTGGCGTTCGAAATGTCGACAGAAAAAATTAATTTTCTGAGAATAAGAAGTTCTTCTAGAAAAAATTAAAATTTTGTTTTTTGTCCCCTTCCTATTCACCATCGCTTTGGTTACTTGCAGCAGCTAAAAATTAGAAGAAATTAAATAAAACAAATGGCAAAAAAAAAACATTATTTTTCATTTATTTTTTCATTTAAAAAAAACAAAAAAAATTTTTTTAATACACACATATACAATATAACATTTTATTTAAAATCTTTAGGCCGGATTCACAGTGAGTGTAACGCAATGTGAAGAACTTGTGAAGCCTTCGGTTTTGTACTTTGGACCTGTATTCGTTCAACTCTGCCAAACAATTATTGCAAATAATAGAAGAAGATTTATTATTTAACACGTTGACGCTCATTTTTATATTGGTGAGGGTCGAGAAAAGCACAATATTTTATCTTGCATAATTAGTTAGTTTTGGGGGATTTTTTACCCAGATATCACATTCACAAAGTCAGATTATATTATTATTTGACTAATATTCTAAAAAAATATGAAGGACGTCTATGGCCGTCATTTGTCTATCAAAAGAAACGGAGCTCTGAAAGACAAACGACTTCCATAGACGTTCACCAAATTTGCAATGCATCTATATAGATTTAAAACTAATTTTTCATAATTTTTAGCAAAAAGAAATAAATATTTTAATTAGCATAAAATTTGATTTGAAATATAATATAATTAGGCAATTAAACCTTTATGAAAAGCATTCTGGACAAATGGATGTTTTTCAGGACGATACATTTTTTACGCCTTAAATTCTCTGGTGGAGGAATTTTTCAAAAAAATGTTAGATGCAACGACTCCTAACTTTTATTTTGTAATTAATGAAATAATATTAATTAATTTCTTATTTTTTTGAGAAATACTTTATCAATAATTCTATGCAATATGTCATTATATTTATTATGAAATTTAAGTATAAAATTCCAATGATTTTATTATTTATTCATTAGAATTAATTATTACAATTATTTTTAATGAAGAATTTAAAAGAAAATAAATTTAAAATCATTATTTGCTTCATCTGCATTCATTTATAATAATTATAATGTAAGACGTCTATAGACGTCATTTACACTTATATCAACGAGAACTGGACGTCTATAGACGTAAAGCGTCAACCTGTTAATTAATAATAATTTATGTATTCTTTGATTTTGCTTTTCTATAATCGGTCAGATTACTCCTGACGTCTGTTTTTGATTATTTTAAGTAATTAGAAGGGTAGGAAAACGATGCTGCCTCCTTAAGTGGCTGAAGTTGATTTAGGCCCTACTTAGAAAAAAAAGAAGGTTCTATATTTTCCAGCAGATTTTTTAAATATATGAGCTGATTTTTTCAAATATTACGGCATCTTGCTCCATTGGAGTAGCAAGGGGAGGCATCTTGCCCCGGGCGCTACTCACAAAGAAACTCAAACAGTCCGTAAAACAAAAAATAATATAATATTATATGGTTTTCGAATGGGGGAATGGGGGGGGTTAGAGTTAAGCTCGCTACGCCACTGTAGCTCCCAAAATATGAACCATATTGTTGGCCACAAGCTAGCGATATGGGTATTGTGTCTTAAGTGTAGGATTTTTCCAGAGGGAAAAATTCCTAGGAACAAATGACTATTATTTTAGAGAGACAAATCTGGGAGGGAAAATAAGATTTCATTTCTCCCAAGAGCATCTTCCTAATAGATCAATATTTTTACAAAATCATTCACTTATTGGCATTTACCAATGTGTATAAAATTTCAACACAACCACATAATATTTTTGACATAATATTTTTAATTAACAAATTCATTTAGCAACGTCATATCAAAAACTCAAAATATTTTTATTTTTGTTTAGCATTAGTTCATAATTTAAATACCTCTCCTGATTGATTGGTAAAGTTAAGAAAAAAAAAGCGTCTCGGGGCCGTTTACTTCAGTTCTAATTCACTAGAGGTTCTCCTTTTGGCTGACATCCTCTCTTCCTGCCTGTTATTCTAATTAACTAACTATCTCCTCGGATTAACAGACTCGAATTTTTTCACACATATCTAGTTAAGCAAATCATATGATTAAAAAAAGAGCCCAGATCGTAGTTAACTAGCTAAGACCCAAGGTTCGGTATAAAGAATTGAAGTTAGGAACACAAACCTTGTTTAATTAGTTTTAATTCATTTATCTAATTTTTAATAAATTTTCTAGAACTTTATTAAGTTGCCGACTTCATAAAACTTTCCTTACACCTCAGATAGCTAATTATATGTTAAAAAAATATTTCCTTTTTATTTCGAAGGTTAAGCGTGTTCTTGTTAATCGATGATTTACTATCTGTCAGTTAAGTTTGCTAGTTGACTAGAAGAGAAGCAACCGGCCCTAATCGTCTACAATCCCAATTTAACTTTCAATTTTTGAAATTCTATTGAATTGCATCGTCGACAGTGTGAATCTGACCTTGCTTTCATATGTATCAACATTTAAAAAGATGATTATC
>JAKCPI010024773.1:0-25491 GCA_023213315.1 Euborellia annulipes
TATTTAAAATTCAACTGTCAAATTAGTTCAGCATTCTTGCAATAGATGGCAGGCTAGTCTAACAGCTGATCACCTTTTAGTCTATATTTATATATTTTTATGCTTTTTATAAAAGATACATAATATATAATAACATTTATAAAAGTATTTATTGTTAAAAGATCAATGAAAATCCTTAAATGCATTAAATATTATTAGCTACCATTGTGACATCTCTTGGCAAATTTTTGAATTACTTGATTTTTGGGCATACTTTTTATGAAACACAACGCCATCTTAGCGGGAAAAACATGCGTAACTTGTACTTGCTGAGTCCCCTTAATAGAGAAGAGTCCGTCTCCGTTAGGGGGATTAACTTGATATTTTTATAAATCGGGAGGAGATCCCCAAGCGTGTGGGCTCTCACGGGACGGGCTCTCGTACCTCAGATAAAGTATTTTATTTTATTTTTGGCTCCCACCCACTTGCGGATTTGGCTTTACAAATTATTTGACCGTTTGAAAGAAACCAATCGACTTATTTATTATTTACTTGTGGGCAGGGGCGCCGGAACGAATTTGAATCAGGGGGAATTTTTTTTTTTAGAAAATTAAAATAATTTAATATGTTCAAATAGTATAAAACAAAAACAAATCTACTATAAAACTTTAAAAATTTTAAATAAAATCACAATTTTAATAAAATTAAAATTTTAAAAAATTTATTGATTTTATAAAATTTTTTGGAAAAAAATTTGGAAAAAAAAATGAATTTCTTACTCTTTTAATTTTTTTAATTTGAAGATTTTTTAATTTTCAAAAGTAAAAATATATCATTTTTAAAAATAAATGATATAAAAAAAGAAATTTTGCTCCCCTCTGTCCCCCCTGTAGGTTGCCAGGCAGTATTTTCTCCACTTTAGGATTCCGGCACTAATATGCTTGTGGACAATTTACAAGAGTCAAGGTCAATTTGACTTTATGCCATTTTATTATTAGTTATTTTTTAAAAAATCCATTAACCGATGGCCACTTTTTCTACACTCATCCAAGAATGGCTGTTTATTACTTTCTCTTACCTCTATATATATGTATATATATATATAGAGAGAGCAAGTATTGGATTCATGTTAAAAATTCGATGTCAAGATTTTGATGGATATACACGTTTTGAGGTCCTCTGAATCCAAAAGTGGTTTTAAGCATGGTCTGTCTGTCTGTTAAAAGGGGGTCCCCTTTGGAACTTTTTCACATTAAAAAAAAATGTTTTCCTATTCGTATGAAATTTTGTATTTATTTAGGATTCTCTAATGTGTATAATATGGATTAAGAATTAAAAAAATCTGGTGTGACCTGTCCCATCAGATTTTTTTATATCGCTCGCCCTGGGAAGCTCTTATCTTCTTAGGATGCAATCTTTATATAACGATGGCAATTTCTTTTTCTATTTCGTCATAAACGGGAACCGAGAAATTGTTCAAAACAGTGGAAAATTTGATCTTTCAACAAGATACAATTCACAAATCATGTGTTTGAAAGATATAAAAGATAAAATCACGTTATTTAAAAAGATTTCTGATATTTATTTTTATTTATTAATTCAAATAAAATCAAATAAAATTTTTCTCTTTAAATAATAGCTTAATTCTTGTTCTTTCTCTTTGAATAAAATTTTTGACTGCAAAAGAAGAGGGGGGCGTGAAAGGAAATGATCAGCGTATTAATAGTGGTGGAATGGGGAAAGGGCTCTCTATAGGAGAAGAAGGGGAAGGGCACAAAGCGAGAGAGAATCGTGATGTTGCATGCATGTGTCGCGTAAGGCATCATGCATTGCGTTAGGGCCATCAAGTGACTGCATCTCTCTCTCTCTCTCTTTAGAGAAATAAGAAAGAAGAAAAGGGCAGAGACCTTCAAGTCACGCCCTCCTGTGTGGCACAGTGGCCGCCATTGTGGCTCACTATGCATGCAGCATAAACCCAAGGTTGTTAATACGGTACTAATTTTATTAAATAAAATTTCTAAAATTTATTTAAAAACTTCTCGTATATTCTTTTGGAATTACGTCTCCTGTGTGTGTGTGAACACGATTGCTTAAAAACCAAAGCAGCTAGATCGATAAAATTTGGTATATGCTCCTTACACTAAAATTGTAGATTTCTATCAACTTTTGGAGTAAATACGTCACTTGGAAGTAGTACTTTTCCTAATAAGTTTTTTCAGAAATTTCGAAATTTTCAATTTCTTTGTTATATTTTGATAAAATACTCGATTTTAACAAGTTTTTATTCTTTGACATTTTCCCGAAAACTGAATAGTTTTTGAAATAATCACAGAAGAAAAAGACATTTTTCGTAAATTCTAGAAAGAAAAATCAAAACAAAATCAGACAGGTGTCATTAAAAAACATGTAAATATGCCCCTTAAAAATATGCAGAGAGTTATAATAGATTACATTTTAAGTTTCAGCCCAAACAGAGGTCATTTAGACATGCCGAAAAAGGCTAAAAGTTTAGAAAAATCGAATTTTTTCAGTTTTTTTTTTTTTTTTTACTTTGAACACCTAATATAATTTTAGGTAAAAATCCCTAAAGTTCGACAGCCAAAATGTTTTTTTTTTTTTTTTTTTTATTTAGACTTTGATAACAATTTTATTAATAATTTCAGGGGCGAATATATGGGGGCAGAGGGGGCCCGGCGCCCCGGCCCCCTGAAAATTTCCCAAACACATATACATATATAGGGATATACAGACATCAGCGCAACAAATTTTTCAGCAGGATGGAAAACTTTGGTTCCGCAAAAAGAAAAAATGTTCCGCAAAAAATTTCGAGTGAAAAAAAATTTAGTTTCTTAAAAAAAAATTTTCCGCAGAAAAATTTTTGAGTTCGGGCCCCCCCCCCCCTGAAAAAAAATTTCTATATACGCCCCTGAATAATTTCGTTAAATATTAACAGAGTGAATGATTTATGAAAAGCCAAAGAAGTATAGAATATCGTAAATATATATTTTTTTCATTCAGGGATAGTTAAAATTGTATTAGGGGTATCAAAAGTAAAAAAAAACTGAAAAAAATTCGATTTTTCTATTCTCTAAGCCAGTGGTTTCCAAACTTTATGTTACCACGCACGCCTCCCTTAAAAATATTTAATCGTATGACACCCACGCCCCTCCCCCCCATTTTATAATATAATACAAAAATTTATTAATACAAACTATTATATTATTTATTAGGCTATCTTTTTTTATTTATAAAACTTTAGCAATCATTTAGAAAATCTTTCGTTCTGGCTAATATTCGCGCCTCCCCCTTAGACTAGTCCGCGCCCTTCTAGGGAGGCGCGCCTCACAGTTTGGAAAACGCTGCTCTAAGTCGTTTGAGGCACGTCTAAATGACCTCCGATTAAGCTGAACTTTAAATTTATATGTATTATAAGTAGAGACCGGACAAAAAAGCATAAAAAAATGGAAAAAAGTGCTTAAAAAAGCATAAAAAACTTGAATAAAAAGTTGTTAAATAAGCATATAAGTTGAAAAAAAGCATCTAATAAGCAATTTTTACTCATACCAATGGCGTATACAAATTTTTTTTTAAAGAAAAAATTGCGAAAAATTTTGTTTTTGCGGAACCAAATTTTTTCACCCTGATGAAAAAATTTTTTTTTCCTGGGCTATATTTTTTCGCACTGAAGGGTTTTTGAAATTTTTTTTTTTTTTTTTTTTTTGGGAGGGGCGGGCCCCCTCCCCCCCCCCTTATATACGTCCCTGGTGTATGCGTGTGTGAATGGGAAAAAAGTGTGTTTTTTAATAAAAAAAAAAAAAAATTCATAAATATTCGTAAAATAAGTTCAAATAAGCATGAAAGGGAAAAAAAGCATGAAAACTCAAAAAAAGCAAAAAAAAGCATAAAAAATGCAATCTCAATACACTTAGTTTTTCCTAATTCGTATAGAAATTAAATATCTAATGGTTGCTTATAAAATTGAGCAATAAGCATTTTGCTTAAAATCCGGTCTCTAATTATAAGCATGTTATAAGGGGTGTCGTCTTAAAAAAATCTTGAAAATTCAAAATAAGAGCCGTTTTAGAGGACATTTTCTATTAAAATCTATTTTTCTCTATATCTCTAAAAGTGTGCCTGATGGAAAAATTATAACTACACATCTGAATTCAATATAAAAAAAAATACTAGATTCACTAATCAAATTTCTCACAACTCGGAGAGTAGAAAATTTGTTATTCTTATTGTACATATATTCTGAAGAAGGGAGTGATTAACACCCGAAACGTCATCGAGCAGTCTGTCTACCTCAACGATTGTTCTTTTTTTTTTTTTAACCAAAAACGTATTGATATATATATATATATATATATATTTATTTAGGAATTTCAATCTATTTCGTATGAATACAAAGAGGCTGAGAGTGAGAGAAGGAGGGAGGGAGAGAAATTCCCCCCCCCCGCGCTGCCACAAATAATAATAAGCAGTTGTGTATTAGTCTAAATATTAAAATCCTTTTTGACCGGAAATAAGAGACTGTTTTTCATAAATTAAACAAAATTAGTTTGAAAGAACGAGAAAGAGAGAGGCGTGACTATTTTCCCAATCGTTTAAGGGCGTAGTATAAAGGGGGAGGGGATAATAATAATTATTCCTCAATAGTCTTTACAATGGGCTATTATTATACTTTAGTGTTTTATCTTTTCTCTTATCGTTGCTGCTTTTTTATTTATTTACGTTTCCAAGCAAAAGGGAGATGGATGGATGATAGCCATAATGATATTCTAAACAAATATTGGAAAGGGAAGCAAAAAGAGTTTTGTTTTCGTTTTTCTTAAAAGGTTGACGTCTATAGACGTCCAGTCCTGATTAATACATGTGCAAATGACGTCTATTGACGTCTTATATTATAAATAAATGCAGATGAAGCAAATTTTGATTTTATTATATTGAAGCTTTGTGGTTGATGGAAGGAAAATGAATTCCAAATACTTGAAAGTGGAGCCTGACTGACCTAAGTTTGTCTGTCTGAGCTACTGTATATCGGCGGTTGGATGTAGTAATCCTGGTGATCTTTCCGAAGCACGGAAGATTATGGGAAGGCATCGGGGGAGATATCGGCCGGAAACGCTCAGCCAATATTCTCGCGTAAAAAGTTAATAACAAAGTAAAAATAAAATAATCTTGACTTCTTTCACCCTTCAAATTTTTAATTCTAAAAAGATTTTATCCATTGTCTTCGACGATAAAATCTCTTTGAGTCGGGGGATGTTACCCTATAGGCGAATTAGCCACCTTTTATTAATTTAATTAATTATAAAAAATAAAATATGAGAATACTATTTGATTAAATATTATGTGATTTCGTATCTAACAAATATTAATTAATAATATCAAATTCATTTCATCTTATTATACAAAAGAATTATTTTGCAATTTTATATTAAATAAATTATAAATTTGATTAAATTGGAAAATTTGTGCGGCGACGATGACGCGAAAGGGTGCGCGCGCCGCGAAGAGACAAAGGGTGAAACGGCATTGAGAGCCTAGATGTGAGAGAGACTACACGTCTTGTATTACACTCTCTCTCCAACTCTTTATAAGTGATTCCAATTTCTCATTAATTACAATTAATTATACGTTTAATTTACTCTCAATCAACTACAACAAATTATTTATTTTGTGATGTGTTAAAAAACCACCAAATTCATATCTTTAAAGAAGAATCACATTATCAACGACCATTGGTCACTTCACCGCTGGCTGACTTGGACCACCACCGGTAGCAGCAAATGTCTTCGTGGGAGCCACATCAAAGATAAGATTTTCATCGGTTCCCTTTCCCCTCAGTGCAGTGCTTAATAAAAAGCTAGCTTTTGTTTTTATAAAAAATAAAAAATATATTCAATTATAAAAATTTTGCATCCAAGCTTGGTATTAAATATAAATAAATATTAAAAATATAAAATCATTAAAGTTAACATAAAAATTGAAAACTTTGAACAATCAATACTTTTAATTACACTTTAATCTTAATTAGTATAATAAAACTAAGTCATTAATCTTTATATATCAAAGAAGCAGATACTCGTTACAAATAAAAACAAAAAAAAAATATTTCTTTTTTTGAATAAATTAAAAACATATTAATCTGAAAAATCTCGACTTTCCTTTGTTTACCCCCCACAACTTTAAATATAAGAGATTTCTTTTCAGCAATTAATATAATAAAGTATTTACATTAATGTTAGGTATTGAGGGAAGAGGCGATGAGCCGAAGAAGTTAAGTTTATAATCCTCAGTTGAAGACAACTTGAGTTCAAATCAGCCTCTTAGCAAAAAATTATCCATCTCTATCTGAGATGCCTTCTTCTAAGGAAGGAAAACCCACCTCAGTATTATTTATATTCCAGTTACCACAACGTGTCAGTTCTGAGGCAAATGACTGAATAGAGAGATTGAGAGAGAGCAAAAGGCTGATTTTAGTCTCCTTCGCTACTTCCAGTGATCATCTGTCTAGCTAATACACAACTATAAAAATATAAAATATATAAAGTACAAAAATTTTAATAATTCCGTCGCGTTCATTCTTTTTATCGATAAATAAAAAAATGAGGACAGTTTTTTTAATAAAATGGCGTTATCCATGTATTTTTAATGGTTTCTTAATCGAAAATCCAAAATCATTAGACACATATGCTTCCCCAGAACAAGAAATTAAAGATAATAAATCATCCAGTTGTTGCTTGAATCAATTTAAAAAAATTTGGTGTTGGTACTAGTCACACAGGGTACAACTTTCTCTTCGCTTCGGTAATTTAAAGTTGGGTTCTGTGCATGTCATACCAGTTTATACTATCATACCAGTGTCTCACACGAAACGAAAAGAGCTACGAGATTGAAATTTTATAATGGAGTTAGGCCGCTCCAACGATTTTGATTAAAATTCATAAATCAACTTTTTTTTATGATCTTTAAAAAGTATATCAGTGAAATTTTTCTGGAAAATTGTTTAAAGCCCACTTTACTGATGTGGAAGCATTCGTAGCTCAGCGCCATTTATGAATCGCGTGGTCAAGTTTGGAACTTAGGTGCTATGGGAAACTAAATATATCTGGACATAAAAAATTTGGTGTGAAGAGCACAGTCCATAACTTACTTTTGCCGAAGGGTATGAGGAAGTTGTGTGCTGTGCGACTAGTCACACCAGTTTTTTTATTTGTCTTTGGTTGATTTTATTTAAAAGCTTATTTTTTTTTCATGCTTTATTTTGCACATACACAGACGGAATCCACTTTTTTAGATTTATGAACCCCCAAAAGATGTATTTCCATAAAAATCTCGAGATCGAATTTTTGAATGCAATACTTTCTTTCTATATTCTAACATAGTGGTTTCCAAACTTTATGTTTCCACGCCTCCCTTAAAAATATTTAATCTTATGACGCCTCCCCCCCCCCATTTTATAAAATGATACAAAAACAAAAATTTTTAATGCTAAAAAATATAAATTTATATAAAAATATTTTTTTTATTTATTCTTATTTATATTAAAATTAGCAATCATTTGGAAAATTGGACCTGGTGGCCAATAATCGCGCCTCCCCTTAAACTAGTCCGCGCCTCCCTTGGGAGGCGCGCCTCACAGTTTGAAAAAAGCTGGTATAAGGGAACTTTATGGCTGGTGGAATTCGTATCATTTGCTAAATATTGAATATAAATTTTAACTGAAACGGAATGCACTTATTTTTTAGTAAAAGTAAGTATATAGAGATTAAAAAGCATTAATATCTTTGTGCATTATATGGGATGGGGCATTAACCCCCCTGGTTAATGTCTTCATACCTCCCCCCCCCTTTAAGGAAATGCGAGCCTTCACCGCGAAATTACTCTCAAAATAATTTGAATACATTTATAAATAATTATTTTAATTTTAATTTTATTTTGAAATTATTCTTTTTTTTTTTAACTTTCAACCCTTAATCCACCCCTGTATAACAGTATATTAACGACATTTGATTAACAAAAATATAGGCCATATAGAAAGAATATAATGGTAAATAATGGTGACTTAAGAAAAGATAAAAAATGCCCTCAGGCTTGGTGTAGTTGGTAGCGTGCCTACCTTCTATACCGAAGGTCGAGGGTAGAGTCCGAAATGGATACCAAATGGCTTAAGTTGAAATGCCTGGACCCCCAATATGTATATTATTAATTAATAACGGTTATCGTATAAAGTCTTATATGGCCTGAGTTGCCAAAAAGACTGTGTGAGTGTGAAAAAAAGGTGTTAAAAAAAAGATAAAAAAAAAAAATGATACCTACACTCTCCCTCCCCCTCCCCCTTTCAACAGCTTATATTCTCCCTCTACCCTTAGTGAAATACAAAATATTTAGAAGATTCTGAGACGGAGGTTTTCCTTAACTGCGGCTAATCGAGTTTTTAATTAACAAAATATTTAATTTCATATTCAAAAGAATCGTTTTTCGCAGTCAAATTATTTGTTTCTATCATTTTTTTTTTCAACGATAAAATGCATAATAATTACCTTTAATAAGACTCTCAGGAGGGTGTGTTGGCTGACGGTGTGGTCAGGGTGGGTTACACTATATTAATTATTCACTTTAAATCACAACTAAAAAAAGCGCCTGCTCGGCAACCACACGCTCGACTGAACGAGACTTGTCTCTCTCTCTCTTTGTAAAGGAATAAATAGATGAAAATAACAATTCCCTTTTTATTAAAAGTAAAAAAATACCTTTTGCTCTAATCTAACTATATTTAGAGCCGGAAAAGAATGTCAACAAGTGATTTGGAATATTCCAAGGCCTTTCTTAAATAATCAACCCTTCATCCCCCCTAATCACAATAATAATCAACGCTATTTTTTGAATGTTTTCTATTTATTTGGCTTCGCTTTAGCAAAAATAAATTTAAAAAACATTTTTTTTCAATTTTTCAACCCCTTATCCAATGCTAATAAATAAAATAATTAGCAATGCTATCGCCTTCGGCGAGCTTCGCGTCTAGTCAGAAAAAAATTAAAACCCTGAAAAACTTTCCTGGATCCGCCTTTGGGTTTTACACATAGTATAATTTTCTAGAATGAGTCTTACTTTAGGCCAGGGGTTTCCAAACTTTATGTTACAACGCCTCCCTTAATAATATTTAATCGTATGACCCCCCCCCCCCCCACACATTTAATAAAATAATACAAAAACAAAAATTTTTAATACTAAAAAATATAAATTTATATAAAAATATTTTTTTTATTTATCCATATTTATGATTTTAATTAAAAACTCCGTCCCAGGATCTTCTAAATTATTTTATTATTTTATTTATAAAACCAGCAATCATTTGGAAAATTGATCTTTGTGGCCAATATTCGCGCCTCCCCTTAGACTAGCCCGCGCCTCCCTAGGGAGGCGCCCTCACAGTTTGGAAAACGCTGTTCTAACATATATAAGTTAGGTGAGATAAAGTCTTTGAAAGAAGAATTTACCAAATTTTTTTAAAAATTTTAAAGAGTAAACTTTTTCGGAATTCTATAAATCTTATTGTTTAAAGAGAGGATAGAAAAGATTAACCCCATGTTGCTCTACCTACACCCCCTGAGCTTCCGAGAATAACCGGGCTATAGTTATATATATAGGCCTAAACAGAAATAGAATTTATCAGTTGATCTAATAAAAGAATTATTACTTTTTTAAATTCTTTTGATTACCTATAAAAGAGGGGAGGGGGGGATCTCTTCACTTTATTTTTAATCAAAATTATATTGTACGATAAAAAAAGTTTTGCAATAAATTTTTTATGTCAATTAACTTAATGATAAATTAGAAAGAATGATTGATTGTGAAATGATTGATTTTTCATTTTGTGGGGGGGGGCTTATATATAAATTTATATAAAAATTTTTAGATTGGGATGAAGGGCTTAATCATTTGTCAGTGTCGGGTCGATTAAACTTCAATGTTTACAAATCCCAGAGCTTTTAAAAAAATGAATAAATGAATGAAAAAAAAAATCAATTAAATAAATGGATTATTAAATTTTTTTTTTTAAATATGAAAATAAAAAAATCTGGTGTGACTGGCGCACAGCACACAACTTTCTCTTACCTTCGGTAATCGAAAGTTGTGTACTGTGCTGTCACACCAGATTTTTTGTGTCGACATGTATTTAGTTCCCGGCAGTAGGGAATATTTGAATTCAGATGTAAAATTTATAAGTATGGGAAAATATTTATATTTTGTTACCATGGCAACCATTTCTCCTATCTTTCCTATGAAGCACAAGAGTAAAGTGTGCTTCAAACAATTTTGTGGGCAAAACGAGAATATACATTTGAAAGAGCATCTAAAAAATAATTGATTTTTGAATTTTAATCAAAATCGTTAGAGCGAATTTTTGAGAAAATCGAAAAAAACTGAAAAAGTACATCAGTAAAGTACTAGTACTCTTTGGCCGATTTTGATTAAAAGCTTATTTTTCCGGTCCCGGGGGTGTTTAACTTAAATATAAAATTTCAGCCTCATAGCTCAATTCCTTCATGCTTAAAATTTGACACACACCCACCCACCCACCCCACCCACACACAGACAGACCATGTCGCGAAAAACCACTTTTTACTTTCTCTTACCTATGTATATATGTAATATATACCATGGGGAACATAAACATTTGCACCCTAACAGGTTTGCAAGACGCCTACTAGTTAGGCAGCCCAATCGACTCACCACTACATATGCAGTGTCTGTGTGAATTTACCTGAGCTAGGGTTCTGAGGGTCTTTTATGATAGACCATAAACCAACCCTTTTGAACAATCTATATAGCGATATAGCGTAGCCTTTTCATATCAAATGAATTTGATCTCAAATTAATAGAATTTCAACATTTTAATTAATCTTATCTTCTTATTTGGAAAAAATTAACTTATTTCACAATTTGAACGAAACTTGTGTCCCAATTTTTAGTAAAATTTTTCCGATATCTATAGACCTTTATACCAGGTAATAATATCTCGGGGCGTTAAAATATTCTTATTTATATTCTTAAAAAAAAAAAAAACTGTTATTTCGGATTTTTGTAACGAGAGGTCTTACAACATAGAATGTGGCATGTTCAGACAATAGATAAAATTTAAATAAAATAAGAGAAAGTAAAAATTTGCGAATTCTTATTTCTATCTCGCAATGCAAGAAGCCAGATCGATGAAATTTAATAAATAATTCTTGCCCTAAAATTGGAGATCTGTTTCAAATTTTGTAGTAAATACTTCAACCGGAAGTAGGCCTACTTTACCTAAGATTATAGAAGTATTTTAAAAATGTAATATTTTTAGTAAAGAAAGTGAGAAAGAAATGCACTTCTCTTTTGAGTAGCAAAGTGGCGAAAATATATTTCAATTCTTTGCTATCGATTCTGGCCTATTAATTTGTTGCCCGGCTATTTAAATGTATGGTATATGTTTATAAAACTTTCAAACCCTTCTTACCAAGAATGGAATTAGGCCACTTTCAAAATTAATAACCAGATTAAAATATTTTTAAAAGGTAATTTTTATAATCTTAGGTAAAGTACTAACTACTTCTGGTTGAAGTATTGTAATTACTCCAAAATTTGAAACAGATATACAATTTTAGGGTAAGAATTATTTACTAAATTTCACCGATCTGGCTACTTGCATTGCGAGATAGAGAGAGGAATTCGCAAATTTTTATTTAAAATGTATCTATTTTCCAAAGGGATGGTTTATGGCTTCTTCATAAAATACCCTCAGAACCCTAGCTCAGGTAAATTCACACAGACACTGCAAATGTAGTGGTGAGTCGATTGGGCTGCCTAACTAGTAGGCGTCTTGCAAACCTGTTAGGGTGCAAATGTTTATGTTCCCCATGGTATATAGATAAAAAGTATTGGATTCATGTCAAAAATTCGATGTCGAGATTTTGATGGATATACACGTTTTGAGGTCCCCTAAATCAAAAATAGTGGTTTTCGCGACATGGTCTGTCTGTGTGTCTGTGTGTGTGTGTGGGGGGGTTGAACAAAATATCTCAAGAACAAAAAGAGCTAGGATAATGAAATTTTATATTTAAGTTAGGCACCCCCATGGGACGTAACACGAAGCTTTTGAACAAAATCGTCCAAAGAGTACTAGTACTTTACTGATGCACTTTTTCAGTTTTTTTTTCGATTTTAACAAAATTCGCTCCAAAGATTTTGCTTCAAATTCAAAAATCAATTATTTTTTAGATGCTCTTTAAAATGTATATTCTCATTTTGCCATTGAAATCTTCTGAAGACCACTTTACTTTTATACTTCATAGAAAAGATAGGAGAAATGGTTGCCACGAAATATAAATATTTTCACATATAAATTTTACATCTTGAAAATCGAATGTATCGTACTTTCGGGAACTAAATATATGTCGACACAAAAAATCTGGTGTCACACCAGATTATTTTTAGATAATTTTGTTATTTTTTATTTTTACTACAATGAATAATACAATTTTTTTTTTTTTTTTTGTAAAAATATAAACGTTACCGGCGCCCCTGCCTTTAATGCACTTTAATTCGCCCCCTCGGCCCCTCCCTTGTTGCGGCACTGCTAATACTCTACCTCTTAGCCAGAGGTCAAGGGCCCTAGCTAAATTTCCAAATCAACGATTATGGTAAAATTTTATAGGCCTACAACAATGATTAAAACATTTATTAGGAAGTTTGATAAAATAACGATAGTATCTAAAAGAAAACATTGATTTGTTTGATAGGATTTATGAAAATAATTTCCCTAAATTATGAGATATATTATGAAAATAATGGTTCAAATGTATTTGTATCTCCTCTAAATATCGGATATATCAGAGAAGAAAGCGTCTTCCCGTGATACTTAGTGAAATTGGCAGACAAAAAATGAATGTTCTTGAAATAATTTAAACAAGCTGCAATCAAAAGAAAGAGGAAGAGAGGTGTGCTTAATGAAGTAAGCCCTCTGGCCCGGCATGGAGCATTGCAGGCGTGGCCGACGCTATTTCCGCAATGCCAATTGCACGAGTGCAAGGCAGAGCGGGCCTCAAGCTCTTTACATCATCGTTTCAACATTACTTCTAATCTTTGCCTAAATAAATAAATAACTAGAGCAAAGAACATTTTATAAAGAGTAATGAATAATATTATTAATGAATTTTACTAAATAATTTCTTTAAGATCTGAAGACTTGTCTATCCCGAGACCGAAACGTCACTGGAGGAGAAATAAATTAAAATACCTTACCTATCAGTATATATATGCTAATACAGTATATATAGAGGAAAAGTATTGATTCATACCAAAAATTCGATGTGGAGATTTTGATGGAAATACACGTTTTGAGGTCCCCTGAGTCAAAAAAAACAACAAAATATCTGAAGGACGAAAAGAGCTAGAAGGTTGAAATTTTTAATTTAAGTTAGGTACCCCCTGCCACAGGGCCGGAACTAGGAGATTTTTTAGGGGGGCAAAATTTAATTTGCCGCCCCTCCTTAAAATTTTTCTGCGAAAATTTTTTTTTTTTGCGGAACCAAATTTTCCCGTCCGAAAAATATTTTACCTTTTTTTAGAGACGCAAAATTTGCCGCCCCCTGATATCTGCCGCCCGGGGCCCGTGCCCCACTGCCCCCCCCCTAGATCCGGCCCTGCCCTGCCACGTGACACGAAGCTTTTGAACAAAATAGGCTAGAAAGTACTAGTACTTTAATGATGTACTTTTTCATTTTTTTTTTTTCGGTTTTCTCTAATTTCGCTCCCACAATTTTGATTAAAATTTATAAATCAATTATTTTTAGATGCTATTTAAAATGTATATTCTTATTTTGCCCTCAAAATTGTTTGAAGTAGACTTACTTTTGTAATTCATAGGAATTTAAGCCATTTGGATACCAAATGAGGTTGAGGGTCCGGTGGCCTGGTGCAATGGACAGCACGCCTATGCCCCGGAAAGGCGGAGATCCTGGGTTCGATTCCCGGGGGCCATGGGACGTTTGGCCTCACCAATAAAAAACCCTCACAGTCTTGTTGCATATAAATATTTTCCTCTGTTTATAAATTTTCTTATTTATGTTGGAAACTAAATATATGTCGGCTTTCGGGTTTGGTGTAGTTGGTAGCGTGCCTGCTCTTTACCGAACGTCGCGGGTTCGGATCCCAAGCATTTGGATACCAAATGGCTTAAATAGAAATGCCTGGACTCCCAATAGATATTATAAATAATAACGGTTATCGTCAAAGTCTTATATACCTAAGTTGCCGAAAAGACTGTGTGAATTCAAAAAAAGTGTGAGTGTTTAAAAAAAAATAAATAAATATAAGTTGACCAGATAAATCTGGTGTTACAAGCACAGAACAAAACTTTCAATTACCGAAGGTAAATGTTAAGTTCTGTGCGACCAGCCACACCAGATTTTTAATATACTAGACTAGTGGTTTCCAAACTTTTTAATACAACGCCTCCATTAAGAATATTAAATCGTATGACGCCCCCCCCCCCCCCCCCGGCCATTTTATAAAATAATACAAAAACAAAAATTTTTAATGCTAAAAAATATAAATTTATTTATTCTCATTTATAAAACTTGCAATCATTTGGAAAATTGCTCGCTGTGACTAATATTCGCGCCTCCCCTTAGAGTAGTCTGCGCCTCCCAGGTTGAAAAACGCTGTTATACACATCTCAGGGACAATAAACGTACTTTTTAATAAACAATATCTCAAAATGCGATGACTTGTATAAAAGCCAAATAACAGGAAGAAAATCAATCCCGAAAATGAATAAAAGAATCTTCTCTTTCACGAATGAATAAAAAAAAAAAAAAAAATATCTCCAATATCCATTCATTGAATCTTGGTGGTCAGCACCTCGAGGGCAACATTCTGCTTGTATATCTGTCCGTCTGTCAATTGAGTGAAACGCAATTTCCCTTTCACTGGGTCAGATTCTCAGCATCACATCGACGAGTTAAAGCTTCGATAATAATTTAATGGCTACCTCAAGATACCCAACTGTTCTATTTATTTATAGTCGTGTAAATGTCGCTATTATCACTTTAAAAAATAATAATAAGTCTAGTGAAAGTGAAACTTTTTTTTTTAATAGATAAACGTACTATCCATTCCAAAAGTATTTTTGAAAATACATTAATTATTTTTTATATTCCGCTAATTTTTTAATTTTTTGTGTTTTTGCTGAGCCGTTCAAACCCACGATCTCCAGCCTCTCCAGGGGCTTCATTAGACCTCAAACACTTTAAATTATTAATATTTTAGTAAGTGTGCTGCTTCTCCTTATCTTCCCGAACTAATTTATATTTTATTTTAAACTTATTTGTTCAAATACTTCTCTTCTCCAAAACCTACAATCTTCAGGCTTTCAAGTCTAATCTCAACAGGCATATTCTCAGTTCCCGCAGTTGAGTTCCCCTTTTATGGTTCTCCTTTTGCTTTTATTTTCTTCTTGGCTGTATGTGACCACTGGTCAACTGGTCATTATAGGCCTTCGGACCTTATGCACCCATTCCAAAAAAAAAAAAAAAAAAAATTTTGATCAAATCATTAAATATAAATTTATAAAACGCAATTGTATAGGTCTACCTGTGATTAATAGAGTAGCACTAAATGAGAAATTGCAGCTATAGTTTTTTTTTTTTTGATTTATATGATTATTCTTATTCGATTTTTTTTATTGTTATTTGCACAACTGACGTTTCGGTTCCATGTTTGAACCATCCTCACAGCTTGTAAAAAGTCTTAATGAGTGTGTCATAGTGAATTTTACCCGAAACATCATTTGTAAAAATAAAATAAATAAAAAAAACTATAGCTGCAATTTCACAGTTGGTGCTACCTTCTATAAATATAAATTAATTAATCTGAAGATTATATCAAATATTCAAAAAATAACTTTATATTACCTGGTAAATATAGGGCCTAATAGTGGCATAACTCAAAAAATAATTAAATAAATAAAAATCTGGTGTGACTGTCGCACAGCACACAACTTTCTCTTACCTTCGGTAATCGAAAGTTGTGTACTGTGCTTGTCACACCAGATTTTTTGTGTCGACATGTATTTAGTTCCCGGCAGTAGGGAATATTTGAATTCAGATGTAAAATTTATAAGTATGGGAAAATATTTATATTTTGTTACCATGGCAACCATTTCTCCTATCTTTTCTATGGAGTGCAAGAGTAAAGTGGTCTTCAAACAATTTTGAGGGCAAAACGAGAATATACATTTGAAAGAGCATCTAAAAAATAATTGATTTTTGAATTTTAATCAAAATCGTTAGAGCGAATTTTGAGAAAATCGAAAAAAACTGAAAAAGTACATCAGTAAAGTACTAGTACTCTTTGGCCGATTTTGATTAAAAGCTTATTTTTCCGGTCCCGGGGGTGTTTAACTTATATATAAAATTTCAGCCTCATAGCTCAATTCCTTCATGCTTAAAATTGAACACAGACACACACACCCACCCACACACCCACCCACCCACCCACCCACCCACCCACAGACAGACCATGTCGCGAAAACCACTTTTTTGGATTCAGGGGACCTCAAAACGTGAAGATCCATCAAAATCTCGACATCGAATTTTTGACATGAAACCAATACTTTCTCTCTATATATATATTACATATATACATAGGTAAGAGAAAGTAAAAATGTCTAGATCAGATTAAGAAGCCTGGTCTTATCATTTAATTGTATTTTCTCGGCCTTAGAGTTTCTAATCGTATTTAGGATAGATCCCCATTCGGCAGTGTGTAAATCAATTAAGTTGCCCGAAATTTATTTTTTTATAATTAAAGTTAAAAATTTGAAAATTTATTAATAAAAAGTGGGAGAAAGAATTCAGCGAAATTATTTACGAGTGATGAAATTTCGTCCGGCTTAATGCCTGGTCATCGTCACTGCAGGATTTAATGTATGGGCGGTCCTTCATCTGGCAGTAAAAATTTTTGAATGGAATAGGGAGGGGAGGGCGGGCAAACTCGAGTCTCCTCAATGCAAATCTTATTGGCAGACGAAGGACCGCCCATAACTACAGCCAAAATATCTGCAATAGTAACTATATATAGCTGTTGCTCATAATTTACTGTATCTTTTTATTCCATCTCTCACCATCTGCGGCCAGCATTAATTCACACTTTTATCTTAATAAAAAGATAAAATTATTGAATAATAAGCAACTAATTAATTTTATATAAACAAAATTCTTTATAAAAAAAAATTATTTTCATATATATTTAGCATATTTATTCAAAACAGAAAGATTAACTATTAGTCGATTAAAAGAAGGTCAAGGAAATTTTGATAAATGATAAATTATATTTTTACAATAACAATAATAAATAATTTTTTTAAACATATGTCACATGTCCACTGGCTTGGTGCAAATCAGCGTTTTCCAAACTGTGAGGCGCGCGTCCCTAGGGAGGCGCGGACTAGTCTAAGGGGAGGCGCGGACTAGTCTAAGGGGAGGCGCGAATATTGGCCACCAAGATCAATTTTCCAAATGATTGCTAGTTTTATAAATAAAATAATAAAATAATTTAGAAGATTCTGGGACGGAGTTTTTAATTAAAATAAGAAATATGAATAAATAAAAAAAATATTTTTATATAAATTTATATTTTTTAGTATTAAAAATTTTTGTTTTTGTATTATTTTATTAAATGGGGGGGGGGCGTCATACGATTAAATATTTTTAAGGGAGGCGTTGTAACATAAAGTTTGGAAACCACTCATTCTAGAAAATTATAGGCCTACTATGTGTAAAACCCAAAGGCGGATCCAGGGAATTTTTTCAAGGTTTTAATTTTTTTCTGACTAGACGCGAAGCTCGCCGAAGGCGATAGCATTGTTAATTATTTTATTTATTAGGATTGGATAAGGGGTTGAAAAATTGAAAAAAATGTTTGTTTGTTTTAATTTTTTTTTTTAGCTAAATCGAAGCCAAATAAATAGAAAACATTCACAAAATAGCGTTGATTAATATTTTGATTAGGGGGATGAAGGGGATGAAGGGTTGATTATTTAAGAAAGGCCTTGGAATATTCCAAATCACTTGTTGACATTCTTTTCCAGTTCTAGATTAGAGCAAAAGGTATTTTTTTACTTTTAATAAAAAGGGAATTTATATGTTCATTTATTTATTCCTATACAAATAGAGAGAAGAGAGAGAGAGACAAGTCTCGTTCAGTCGAGAGCGTTGCCGAGTGGCAGGCGCCGAACTGTTTGCTCTCTTATTTTAAGTTGTGTTTTAAGTGGATAATTAATATAGTGTAACCCACCCTGACCTCACCGTCAACCAGCACACCCTCTTGAGAGCCTTATTAAAGGTAATTATTGTGCATTTTATCGTTGAGAAAAAAAAATGATAGAAACAAATAATTTGACAGCGAAAAACGATTCTTTTGAATATGAAATTAAATATTTTATAGAGTAATTTTGCATTGAAGGCTCGCATTTCCTTAAATGAAGGGGGGGAGGAGGTATGAAGTCATTAGCCCGGGGGGAGGGGGTTAATGCCTCATCCCCTATAATGCATAAAGATATTGTTTTTTTAATACTTTTACTAAAAAATAAGTGCATCCCTTTTGAGTTAAAATTTATCTCTCTCTCTTCGAAAATATTTATCTTCCATTTTATACCAGTCCTATCAAAGACAGGCTTTGTTAGGTCTATAATCCCAATTTTGACCTTTGAAGAATTGTAATTAATTAGTCCATTTATAACACAAATCGTAAACTTCCTGTTTCTCATTCTGTTAATGATTAAGTTTTTACTAAAATTTTCTTTTTTCTTTTTTTATAGATTCAATTTCGGGCAACACCGTCAAAACGTGAGGCTCTTCTGACTTAGGGATTCCCCATCTTTTCTTCATTTCGATCCTGGCTGGCATTTATGTAAGTAAAAAATCATTTATGTATTTATTCTATTATATTTATTTCTAACTATAAGAGGCGCCCTCGGGCTTGGCGTAGTTGGTAGCGCGTCTACCTAGTATACCAAGGGTCCAAGGTTCGGATCCCAGGCAGTCCGATGATTTTATCTAAGCCATTTGGATACCAAACGGCTTAAATAAGAATGCCTGGACTCCAATATATAGATCTATATATTCATAATAACAGTAGATCTATATATTCATAATAACAGTTATATGGCCCACGTTGCCGAAAAGACTTGTATGTGTGTGTGAATGTGAGTGTAAATGGAAAAAGTAAAAGTATGTTTTTTTATAAAAAAAAAAACAAAAAAAAACAATGTTTTATCTAATTCATTGACAAAATTAGAAAATTTGCTAATTTTGTCATCAATAGCTACCACTTGTTTTAAAAACTCTCCTCTCTTCGGAGTGTTTTTGTTTTTTGATGAATGAAATGGGGCATCTATTCTCCCATTAATTCTTAGGCCTACAAATAAAAACTATCAAATAAAGAGAGGTTTATAAATAAACATGTCTAGAAAATGCACAAGCGGAAATCATTATTTCCTTTCATTCATATCAAAAGTTTTTAAATTGCGTACAAATGACGCATCTTTTATATCTAGTGTAAAAATAACAATAGCGGAGACTTAATAGTCCATCGAAAATAATCAACTTTGCCATGTGTCACCTGTTAATATATTTAGAGAGAAAAAAATACTCTTCTAACAACTGTTTGTGTATCTTAGAAAATTTTTTTTTATTTAATAATTGCCAGATAAAAACATTAATGAACGAAAAGGGGATTTTTAGAAAAAAGTGAATAAACAAGGAAACACGTGTGCGTCCATTCAAAAGAAGACTAAAATTCGAAATATTAAATTTCACTCACACATGTTGATCACCAGTTAATCTGACAAAGACTAGCATTTCTTCTTCTCTACTCCCAACAAGTCCATTTGTGAAATAAAATAGATCTAATTTAATCAATTCACATTAAATTAAATTTGTTGCTATTTAGTAGTAATTTTTTGGGTCAATGATATCAAATATCCTAATTCTACTAAATTATGTGTATTAATACACTGAGAAATAATTATTTCACTAATAAAAACTTGAAGCATATCACTTTGCTGGCGAACCTTTGACCCGTGAGCCAGACACTGACCCACGCAAGCTCACCTAAAAAAGTTGCACGTGAAGAAGGAAAGAGGCGCACTAAAAATTTTGAAATCGTCAAACCACGCTCAATTTTACCTGTTAAGCTAATTGAATTTTGTTTTAAAAATACTCAGTTAAAAATTTTTAAACTTAACTCTGGCGCAAATGGGCCACGAGCTAGTACTAAAAAATATGAACAAAATTTGACCCACGTCTCAAAAGGTTCGCCATCCCTGACTTAGAAGATTATTTAAAATATTATTTAATACAATGTTTCAACTAGAACCTACGGTCAAGACACTGTTTTAATCTACTAGAAATAAATTTATAAAATACTTAAAAAATTAAATGATTTTTATTCTCAATCTGATTAAAAGCATAATTTTATTGTATTGTGTCGAATTTTGTGGTTGGTGAGGCGGAGTCAAAAAAAGATTTTAAGACTTTTAGCAGCCAAATGTGTTTTATTAAAGCCATACCAGGCTGAAGTTTCGCCCTTTGTCTCGCCACTCGACTCTGAAGATAGCCTAGATAAGGGAACGAAACGTCAGCCTGGTAGGGCCTATAAAAATTAATCAATTACTTTTGGTTACTAAAAGTCTTAAAGTTTTTTTTTGACTCCACCTCAAAAATTTTATGTTAATTTGTATTAAGAATTAACTCTAAATAATATTTTTAACAAAATGGACTCAATATTTTAAAGTAAAGCCAAAATAAAATTTGCATAAACAAAATTTCATGAATACAGGGTAGTTATAATTGGGTTCGTGTATGAAGGGCATTCGACATTATTAACAAATTATCTTCAATTAAATAGAGAATTAAATAAAATAATTATTTCTAATAGAAAACAATCAAGTTATTTACGTTACTATAAATACTATTTTTTTATTTTAAACATTTTTATCCTTCATTTATCAATTATGACTGGAATTTATGAAGGCCGCCAAAAGCGACTGAGTCAGGAATAATATCCAAGAAAAACGTTAGTCCAGTCGACGATGTCAAAGGCAAAAGGCAAAAAAAAAAAATTAACTATTAACAAACAAATTTTTTTACAATAATCCTCTAACAAATTCCATGCTGTTCTCTAAAAACATCTGGAAAATTCCAGATGTGTACCAAGCTAGATAGATGAGTCCTACTTTTCATGAAGTTATTTTTTAAAGCAATAAAAAACGAAACGTGAACATTTTATTTTTATTTTTTCTATCTGTTAGAAGAAATTGTTGAGGAGCTTGACTTAGCTGCTTGCTTGGTGGCCTAACAACAGGGGAACTTTGTCTGAGTTTTTATTCAACCCAACAAGACGGAATATTCAGGAGGTTGGAAATTAGCCAGGAGGATATAAAAGGGCTATATGTTAGAGTTAGAAGAAAAAATATAGCCTACCGATGACACTAAATTGAGAAGAAAATACAATTTTTAAAACCTTACTGTTAAATATTTTCTTAAGGTTTTTTATTATTAGAGTTTTCAAGAGACACAGGATTCCCATTTAAATTTGATATTTAGAATAGCTTCTCCCATGGACCATCATATTCATTAGGGCTTCTTCCCCTTTCTTTATTCGATGCTCTCTATTTGTATTTTACTTTCTCTTACCACTATATATATTAATATATATAGAGAGAAATATTGGATTCATGTCAAAAATTCGATTTCGAGATTTTGACGGATATGGCCTACACGTTTTGAGGTCCCCTGAATCGGAAAAAGTGGTTTTCGCGACATGGTCTGTCTTTGAACAAAATATCTCAAGAACGAGGAAGTGGAAATTTTGAATTTAACTTAGACACCACCCTGGCACGTGACACGAACCTTTTGAACAAAATCGACCAAAAAGTACTAGTACTTTACTGATGTACTTTTTCAATTTCTTTTTTTTTTTTTTGATTTTCTCTAAATTCGCTCTAACGATTTTGATTAAAATTCAAAAATCAATTATTTTTTTAGATTCTCTTTAAAATGTATATTTTGGTCTGAAAATTGTTTAAAGCACACTTTACTTACACACGTACTTCATAGGAAAGATAAGAGAAAAGGTTAAATATTGTATTTTTTTTTTTTTTTTTTTTTTTTTTTTATTTGGGTTTCCCCTTTTTCATTTGGGAGAAAAATTATTATATAAAAAAAAAATTATAATATCTGGGGGGTTTAAAAAAAAAAAAAAAAAAAAAAAAAAAGGAGAAATCCCCGGGCCCATGTTTATAAATTTTGAATTCAAACATCAGCGGAAACAATAAATATATCTCGACACAAAAAAAAATCTGATGTGACAAGCACAGAACACAACTTTCGATTACCGAAGGTAAGAGAAAGTTGTGTGCTGTGCGACCAGTCACACCAGATTATTTAATTATGAGTTGCCATTTTGCTTTAGTGGAAATAAAACTACTTACGTATTATTTGTTTTAAAACTCGAATTTTTTTTTTTCTTTAATAATGTGGTGCAATTTAATTATAAAAAATTAAAATTAATTTTTCAAGGCGAGGAGTAGAACTTATGATGCAACTTCTAGCGTAACACATTTCAAGGTGAAGTTCAAAAAACCCAATACAATTTTATTTTGAAAATAATTTTCCAAATTCTCCATCTTTATTATTACATACAATAAAGATGCAAATTTTAACATTTATTCACCACCAGATAAAGCACGATTCATTTGCAAGTTTTAAAGAAAAATTATGACAAAGACTTGAACATAAAAAGCTTCAGAGTTCTTGAGCTTATAATCATGTTTAAAAAATGCGAACACACGAAGTCTAGGATCTCTGATGGACAAAAAATTCCTAGCATAATGAATGAACGGACATTATTCTTTTTGAATGATATATGAATAAACGTGTAGACTACACATTCTGATAATGTTTGAAAAAGAAATTAAAATATTGCTAGTCGTCTTGCGGGAAAAGTATTATTTCGACAAAATTTAAAGCAATGGCAAAACTAGCCTTTGAGGGCGGAGGGGGCGAAGCTCCCCCTTCGCCCCATCTAGTTACGCCACTGGTTTAAAGGATAGTGATTGCTTCATCTACGCTAAGATACATATTGAGACGCAGGCGATGTAGGCAGCACCTCACAGGCAGAGATAAAAATTACGAATTGCAGGTCTGCGCTAATGAATGGAACTGATCTTATAATTTGAGAAACATATGATAATCTAATATATGCTTTATAAAAATTTGGAATATGCTTCATCAAATGGAGATTTTTTCTGGGTCAGAAATTAGCGAGAGATAGAGGAATAGAGAAGGATTAATAATAATTTCGATACCCATATTTTTTCCATTGGCAAGGCCAGTTGTTTCAGTTCTAGTCAACTAACAAACTTATCCGACCCATAGCCAAATCATCTATATAATAAACAAAAACTTGCTTACCCTTCGAGTTAAAAAAAAATGAATTTTTTTACATATAATTAGCTAACTGACGTATAAAGTTTTGTGTGAAGTTAGCAACTTAATAAAGGCATACTTTTTAAAATAGTTTAAAATAATAATTTTATTTTAAATTTATTTAAGATCTTTTTCGGCATCGGAGGCCCATTTAGATCTATATTTATTTAAGTTTTTTGGTAGCCAATTAATTTGAAATAAATTTTTGTCGCATGAGACGGGATGCGAACCCTTGACGTTCAGCTCAAGAGGCGGGTACTCTACCACTGTGCTATGGCCCGAGGATAAAACAATTAATTAAAACTAAATAATTTTTTAATAAAAATCTAAAAATTCCCAAAATATTAAATAAACAAGGCTTGGGTTCCTAATTTCACTCCTTAATTAAGCCTTTTCCCGAACTTTGGGCTTTGGCTAGTTAACTACGATCTGCGCCTTTTTTTTTAAATTAAGTTCTTTTTCGGCATTGAAGGCCATTTAGACCCTGTCTCAATTTATTTCATTTGGATTGGTAGCCGAACCCGCCACCCTATGTACAAGTGGCCAGCATGCTAACCACTACACCAAGGCCCAATGGCATCTGGGCTGTTATTTAACCATAGATTAGCTTAACTAAATATGAAAAAACTCGTCGAAGGCGAGCAATTGCAAAATTTCCAAACAGAGAGCAAGAATATATTTGATGCATTCGCTCACCGAAGGCGAGCAAGAGGGTCAGGGGGCATAGCCTGCCGATGGCGGGCTTTAACACTTGTTTAGTGCATATTTATTTAACTTTGGTTAACTTAATCTGTTCGACAAGGGTTGTAGATTTAGAGGTAGGTGTTTGACACGCGTACTCGCACGTGTTCACGTCCATTGGCTCTTTTCCAATAGGGCACTCGAAATAGCCCATCGCCTTTTATATAGATTAACTTTTTTATTTTTTTATCAATTAAGTGTGTAAATATATACATTTTCATTAGGCTTATTGAATAAAGCTAAATAAAATAAAATAAAGGCTAAAAGAAGAAGAGAAAAAAAATGTCTACAATTTTTTTTTTTTTAACATTCACACTTTTTTCTCATTCACACTCACATTCACACTGTCTTTTCGGCAACTTAGGCCATAGAAGATTTTATATGATAACCGTTATTATGAAAAATATATATATATTGGAGGCATTCTTATTTTGGTATCCTAATGGCTTAAATAAAATTATCGGACTGCCAGGGATGTAAACCCTCGACCCTTGGTATACAAGGCAGGCGCGCTACCATCTAAGCCCGAGGCCCCTAGAAGAGTTATCGATGTTCTATTAGTAACGTTTCGGCCTCTTCTTCATTCCGATTCGGGATTTGGATTTAGATTGGATCTCGATCCAATTTATGAAAATCGGATTTGATTAGTGATCATAATCTTCCTACTTGCCGGATCGGATTCTTTTTTAATAGGTTTTCCCTGATTATACTATAACCAATTTAGGATTTTCAAAAAACTTAACCTACTCTAAAATTTTAACATTTAAATCATTTTAACTTTTAATATTATTCAAAAGTCTTATCTCGCTTCTTATACTAAATTACAAAAAAGTGGTAGGATTGCGGGAATTAAATTGACTACCAATTAATTTAGGAAAATAGGGAGGGGACTAAATGGACGAAAAATATCTAAAAGATTAACCATTCAATCAAACCAATTTCAAACATATGCTATATTATATTATTTTTTTTAGTCTTTTCCTACATCTGGGACAATTTCTTTCCATATTTATTTTTGTAACTGGTAGCCAATTTATTTAAAATAAATTTTCTCGCTTAGGACGGGAAGCGAACTATTGAAATGTGTAACCTTCCCCGTTTATTCGCTTGGTTGCTTATAATAACAACCCTCAATTCACTGCCATTAATTTTAATACATGGATCCAGAAGGGACAAACGAAACATATTTTCCCTAAAAAAAATTTCAATTAAATTTTTAAATCTATCAAAGAAC
>JAKCPI010024774.1:0-16747 GCA_023213315.1 Euborellia annulipes
GAATATAAAGTTTTTGGGTAATGCCCCCCCCCCAAATTTTTTAATTCTTTTATTTCTTTAAATATGAACATGCTTTTTGGATTTAAAATTCCTGAATAAATATCTTTCAAGTGGCTTAAAGTTTGTTTTTTTAGCCCCCCTCGAATTTTTAATTCTTCTATTTCTTCCAATATGAACATGTTTTTTTGGATTTAAAATTACTGAATAAATATTTGTCGAAGAATATAAAGTTTTTGGGTAATGCCCCCCCCCCCCAAATTTTTAATTCTTTTATTTCTTTAAATATGAACATGCTTTTTGGGTTTTAAAATTACTGAATAAATATTTGTCGAAGAATATAAAGTTTTTTGGGTAATGCCCCCCCCCCAAATTTTTAATTCTTTTATTTCTTTAAATATGAACATGCTTTTTTGGATTTAAAATTACTGAATAAATATTTGTCGAAGAATATAAAGTTTTTGGGTAATGCCCCCCCCCCCCAAATTTTTAATTCTTTTATTTCTTTAAATATGAACATGCTTTTTTGGATTTAAAATTCCTGAATAAATATCTTTCAAGTGGCTTAAAGTTTGTTTTTTTAGCCCCCCCTCGAATTTTTAATTCTTCTATTTCTTCCAATATGAACATGTTTTTTTGGATTTAAAATTACTGAATAAATATTTGTCGAAGAATATAAAGTTTTTGGGTAATGCCCCCCCCCCCCCCAAATTTTTAATTCTTTTATTTCTTTAAATATGAACATGCTTTTTTGGGTTTAAAAATTACTGAATAAATATTTGTCGAAGAATATAAAGTTTTTTGGGTAATGCCCCCCCCCCCCCCAAATTTTTAATTCTTATATTTCTTCAAATATGAACATGCTTTTTTGGGTTTAAAATTACTGAATAAATATTTTCCGAAGAACCGAAAATGCAGTCCATATATGTAGGAACGAAAATAATTTTTCTGGTACGGTTAAATGTGGGCAGAATATAGACATTATAGCTGGTATGATCCAAATACGCCTTACAAAATGATCCTGTATTACAAAAGAGCGCTTTTTTAAGAAAGTACCTTACAACTATTTACTATTTCTGTAATTGGCCCTTTATTTAACACAATAAATAAAGAAATAAAATATTTAGTTACTACTTATCTTCGTGATAGTAATAATTTCATATCATTTTTTAATTTGCAAATTACGTTTATTACCTTAGCGTGATTTCCTAAGCTTTTTCGAAATTCTATTTTTAAGAGCATTAAATTCTCATTTTGGAGTTTTTTTTTATATTCACTTTTGAAAGTGTTGAGATATCAATTTGTTTTTGCGGTAAAGAAGAATCGAAGCATTGAGAATTGACCACGAGTTAAGATCACTAGCAAATTTTGTAAAATTTTAATTTTATTAAAAATGTGATTTTATTTAAAATATTTAAAGCTTTATAGTAGATTTGTTTTTGTTTTATACTATTTGAACATATTAAATTATTTTAATTTTCTAAAAAAAAAAATTTCGCCCCCCTCCCCCCCCTGATTCAAATTCGTTCCGGCGCCCCTGAGTCCAAAAAAAGTGGGTCCCGCAAATTGGTCTGTGTGTGTGGGTGTGGGGCGAAGGGGGGAGGATACCAAATGGCTTAGGTAATAATGGCGTTTAGGTGCCTGAACCTCATAATATTTATAAATTATTAAATACGAGTTATCGATAAAGTCTTAAATGACCTGAGTTGCCCAAAAGACTGTGTGGATATGTGTGTGAATGAAAATGGGAAAAAAATAATAAAAATGATTTTTCTTAACAGGCAAATGAAAATTTTTTAAATACATTTGACATACACAAGAGCGAACACTAGGGTGGTGGAGGGGGTTTAAAAGGCTCATTGCCTGTCTGTGGTAGTGCGAAAACTGGACAATATTTTTTTTAACAGTATGAGATCATAGCAAAAGTGACGGCAGGAGGCCGAAACAAGGATTCGGCGAGAATGGCCAGGTTGAAGACCGGACAAATTTATCAATGCGAGGCTAAATACAGGTTAAAATTTATTGCTCCAGGAGAAAAGCAAGACAGAATTTACGACTTCAGGGCAAAGCAAGGACAATTTTTTGACTCGGGATATAGAGACAAGAGAAAGTAAAAATTATTAGGTGGGCCTAAATATGATTGACACAGGGGGTGCGGGTTAAGTGTTTTAATATTTTGCCTTGATTGATTGACCTTTTTACGATAGTGAAGCTTTTTTTCTGGGGGGAGGGCCCTTCTTCCTTTAATATTGGAGGGGCTCGAGCCCCTTGGGCCCCATGGAGTCGGCGCCTATGAAGACGAAAAAAAAATCCATGAACTAATCCCTTTGGAAAAGGATTTAATTCCTATTCTAGAACCTTAGAGAGAATTCGGATTTCAATCCATATCCTAAATGCCGGATCGGATTTACGAATTTTAACCCAAAATGATCTTGATCCTGCCCTGCCTGTTTACACCTCACTCATTAATTTATATATATTTATATAAATATGTTTGTATACCTGGTATATACTACAGCCGATAAAATAAAAAATAAATAAATAAAGTAAAAATAAAAACCAAAATAATATTATTATTACTTGAAAAAAGTTTTTTTTTTTTTTTTTAATGCTTTTATTTAACTTACTCTTTCAAAATCACCAACTTTGAGTCTTTGTTTAAGTCACTTCCCGATGAGCTAGGGGTGTAAATTTTGATACTTAAGGTTCATTTTTGATGACGCAAATTGTGAGTTGGGTTTTAGCAAAATTGACCAAACTAATGTGGTACTTTATTTCACTCATCCTGCCTTTTTTTTTAATACTCTATGATAAAAAAGACTAAAAAGTTTAAAATAAAAATATAATAAAAAAAAATCTGGTGTGACTGGCGCACAGCACACAACTTTCTCTTACCTTCGGTAATCGAAAGTTGTGTACTGTGCTTGTCACACCAGATTTTTTGTGTCGACATATATTTAGTTCCCGACAGTACGGAACATTTGAATTCAGATGTAAAATTTATAAGTATGGGAAAATATTTATATTTTGTTACCATGGCAACCATTTTTCCTATCCTTCCCTATGAAATACAAGAGTAAAGTGGTCTTCAGAAGATTTCAATCGCAAAATGAGAATATACATTTTAAAGAGCATCTAAAAAATAATTGATTTTTGAATTTAAAAAAAAATCGTTGGAGCAAATTTTGAGAAAATCGAAAAAAACTGAAAAAGTACATCAGTAAAGTACTAGTACTCTTTGGCCGATTTTGATTAAAAGCTTATTTTCCCGGTCCCGGGGGTGTTTAATTTAAATATAAAATTTCAGCCTCATAGCTCAATTCCTTCATGCTTAAAATTGAACACAGACACACACACACACACACACACACACACAGACAGACCATGTCGCGAAAACCACTTTTTTGGATTCAGGGGACCTCAAAACGTGAAGTTCCATCAAAATCTCGACATCGAATTTTTGACATGAATCCAATACTTTCTCTCTATATATATATTACATATATACATAGGTAAGAGAAAGTAAAAAACTTTAAAAAAAATGCTTTTATTTAAATTGAACTAAAAAGCGAAAAATAATTTAATTGTTCTTGTTAAAATTGTTGAATATTTATGACTTAAAATAAAAGCGTGGGGCGCTTCAAAGTAATTCCGAGGCTCTAAGTATATACAATTCTTTAAGCTACCAATCTGCGCCCCACGCTTTTATTTTAAGTCATAAATATTCAACAATTTTAACAAGAACAATTAAATTATTTTTCGCTTTTTAGTTCAATTTAAATAAAAGCATTTTTTTAAAAGTTTTTTTTTTTTAATTATATTTTTATTATGAATTATGCCTAAATAAATTTTTTAATATTTAAAATAGATCTTTAATACTTAGACTATACCAGGTAAAAGAAAATTATCCTTTAAAGCTAGTTCCAGCATTTGTTAATTAATAATTTCGAATTATTTCTTTCGTAATTTTTTTTTTTTTTTTTTTTTTATTTGGGCGGGGTGGGTGGATTTTAGGCTAGGTGAATGAAAGAGAGAAAGAGAGAGAGCACGTGACCTGGCCGAGCCAAGGGAAGAATGGCGGCGCGGGGTATCGATCCCGACACCCCGGGCACAGCTCTCTCTCTCTCTCTCTGGAGCTGCTGCTGTGTCCTCTCCTCCTCCTACTCTTCCTCCTAATAGTGATGGCACATTAAAGGCTCCCAATCATTAACCAAACCCACAAATTACCACAAATTTTCTTTTCCTTTTTTTTTTTTTTTCATTACCATCATCATCTTTAATAATAGAAAACTAATTTTTCAAAAAAAAAAAAAAAATTATTAGACCTACGATATTTCATTCAATATATTTTTTTTCTTATATTATGATTAATTTTTTTAAAAATAATTATAGATTTGAAGATAGATTGTATGGGGGAGGAATGTTTTGATGGGGTATGTCGATGCATACCAGGAACTCATATCAAGACACGCCCGAACCATTAATTTCGCGTTCGCCAATATACAGTTATTTAAAATTTGAATGATACTTATACATTCATTATCTTCAACCGTATATTTGAAAACCATCACCATTTGCAGAATAATTCACGAATATTCTGGATATTGATTGAATTTCTAGTATTTTTGAGGCCGTTCGTCATAACCAAAAAGAAAATTTTTGATAATTTGGACCGTTTATTTTGAAAGCCCATTTTTTACTAACAATGAGATATGACGTAATTTATGATTAATTTAATGTAAATTCTTTTTGTATAACTGGTAAGTGATAAATGTCTTTAAAAAATTCCCATGTTTTGTACAATTTAAAATTAGTGTTAGTGTTGGGTGGATACCTGAGTAGATCTTGAAGTAAAGAATAAAGAAAGAGCGAATGCAGCTATTACTTTCTCTTACCCTATATACGAGTATGAAATATATATAGAGAGAAAGTATTTTTATTTCGTTCAAAAGGCACTTCAAGCCGACGTTTCGGTCAGATTTGCGACCATCTTCAGGGCTGAAGTGTGTCAATAAAATTCCTCAAAAGTCGAATGGCGAATTTGTGTAAAATATGTATTGCTATTCAATATGGCTGTGGTCCTTAATAAATGGCGATAAATATTTCACACAATTGCGCCATTCGACTTTTGAGGAGTTTTATTGGCACACTACAGCCCTGAAGATGGTCGCAAATCTGACCGAAATGTCGGCTCGAAGTGCCTATTAAACGAAATAAAAATACTTTTTCTCTATTTATATATTTCTTATATAGGTAAGAGAAAGTAATAGTCGCATTCGCTCTTTCTTTATTCCTTACTACTTAAAATTGGTCGGTAATTATTGATTATGTAAGTCTAATTTGAGTTAGGTGGCTTAGCACATGGTTGCCTGGGATTAAATTACGTGTCAAGAGTTACGAGATAGGCTACTTATTAATATAAAGATATCAAGCGATATTTGATTTTTCAAAATAGAAATTAAACGATTTTTACAATTGAGTAATTTTGAAAGTGGTGTAAGTCCATTTGCAGCGCGTAATTATACATGAGTTTAGTCAAATTCGCCTAAAACAAATTTATATAACCAAATGTGACCAGCCATCCTCCGGGGTGCCTGGAAGGCCCCATATTCAATTCTCAATTTTTCTTAAGAGGCGAGGAGCCTTCTGGGGGGAGACCCCTCTTTACCCCCCCCCCTAGTTACGCCCATGTGTATAGGTCAGGGCAGTTCTTATTAAACTAGGCCACTTTAACTGATATCTCTATCTTTCCATTATAATTCCTTCAGGGTCACAGAACTTTTTACTTTCTCGTACCCTATATATGAAATATATAGAGAGAGAAAGTATTGCGATCATGTCAAAAATTCGATGTCGAGATTTTGATGGATATACATGTTTTGAGGTCCCCTGAGTCCAAAAAAGTGGGTCCCGCTAATTGGTCTGTGTGCGTGTGTGTGTGTGTCTGTGTGTGGACAGATTTTTAGCATGAAGGAGTTGAGCTAGCGGATTGAAATTTTATATTTAAATTAGGTACCTTTGAAGAATCTCAAAATAAGCTTTTGAACAAAATCGGCCAAAAAGTACTAGTACTTTACTGATGTACTTTTTCAGTTTTTTTCGATTTTCTCAAAATTCCTCCAAGGATTTTTTTTAAAATTCATAAATGAACTATTTTTTAGATGCTCTTTAAAATGTATATTCTCATTTTGCCGTTGAAATCTTCTGAAGACCACTTTACTCTTGTTCTTCATAGGAAAGATAGAAATGGTTGCCATGGTAACGGAATTTAAATCTTTTTCTTTTTATTAGATTAAAAATCAATTATTATTTAAATTCCCATTTATTTTAAATTTATTTGTGTCTTTAATTGTTTCAAAGAAAACATATATGTCTCTCTCTCACTTGCAAACATTATCGTCTCTCTCTACACTTTTTAAATTCCCTTTCCACCTTATCTTCGCATTTGGCCAATGTTAATTTCCTATAGGGATTTGTATGTTAATTTCGATTCAAAAGGGGGTCCCCTTTAGAACTTTTTAGGCATTTAAAATTTTTTTTTCCAATTCTTATGAAATTTTGTATTTATTTACGATTCTATATTGTGTATAAAATGTCCAAATATGAGATTAAAATTTTGAAAAATAACCATAGTTTATTTGAAGCAGTCAACATTTAAAATGCAAGTTTGAAACTAAGGTGCTATCGGAAACTAAATATATCTCGACACAAAAAATCTGGTGTGACCAGCACAGTGCTCAACTTTCTCTTACCGAAGGGTAAGAGAAAGTTGTGTGCTGTGCGCCAGTCACACCAGATTTTCTTTTTATTAGATTAAAAATCAATTATTATTTAAATTCCCATTTTTTCCCTAATATTGTACTAATAAAAATATTAGAAGTTGAATGAATGAACTCTAGCCTAGATTAGATAAAGTTTCATTAAATTTGACCTTTGATATTTTTGAAGTCAAAATGTTGAATTGACTGGGAATAAAACAAATAATAATGCATATTTCGAGAACACTTATTACAGCAATTACGTATGACAAGTGATGAAAATAAACGCAAAAGTTTGAATGACGTTTTCTAAGCCAGAGACAGATATTTCAAGTCCCCAACTCTTAATATAACTTTAGTTGCAGCACTAAATCTTTAAGGATTTCACTTTTACTCAAAGGAGTTGCATATTCCTGGACCCTCTGTGTGTTTGGTAATTTATAAATAAACTTCAGGGACCTGAAAACTTGTTCTCCCTTTCCCCCAAAATCGACATCGAACTCTTGTAACAAGATGAAATACTTTCTCTGATTTATTTACCTTTTAGGGTTTGACAAATAAATAAATAATAATAGAATACAAAAAATTTTTTTAAATTAATTTTTTTTTTTTTTTTTTTTTTTTAAAAACATTCACACTTTTTTTTTTCATTTCACACTCACACTCACACACACATTCACACAGTCTTTTCCGGCAACTCAGGCCATTTAAGACTTTAGACGATAACCGTTGTTATATAATATATATATATTGGGGTCCAGGCATTCTTATTTAAGCCATTTGGTATCCAAATGGCTTAAATAAAATCATCGGACTGCCTGGGGTCCGAGACCCGCGACGTTTGGTATACGAGGTAGGCACGCTAACCTACTATGCCATGCCCGAGGGCTTTAAATTAATTTCGTAGATAGGGATTTTTATAAAACCTCCAAACAAACAAACACTTCTTGAGAATATTATCTTTAAAAAAAATCTTACCTGGAGAATGTATTGTGGAATGAACTTGAAATTTTTTTAGCTACTATAAAAAAAATATGATACAAAAAAGACTTGAGATTTAAAGAGTATGAGCGAAGAAAAAAAAAGAATGTACGTTAAGAAGAAGAGGAAAGAACATCTAAACATAGATGGGTTTACCTCAAAAGTTGAATGAATGAAGATTGGTTAGATATATTTAAAGACTAACTCGGATTTTAGGTGGCCTCCGTAGAAGAGCCACAACTTGTATCAATCATTTGAAATAAATAGAGATGGGGTTTAAATGGCCTTAGATGCCGAAAAAGACCTTTGGACAAATAAAAAAAAAAAATTATAGATTATTTATATTTTTTCTCCTTATGCCTAGTACTTAAACAATCTATAGATCTTTATAATAATAGCGGAGTGTGGGTCTATCCGTCCGTCTGTCTCGCCCCTATTTGGCCAACTTTCCGTTGGATTTTTGAAAACCGAAATTTTGCAGTCTTATAGAGGACGTTATGGAGAGTCCAGGAAAAATACTCGGGTCCCGAAATTCCTACAATTTTTTGAGTTATTAATTCATAAAGTTACGATTTCTCCCATAGGAAATGTATAGAGAAATTTATGTATTTTTTGTATTCTATGAATGTAAACAAATCCTCAAGCAGGCACTGGATCAGAATAGTAGTAATAATAATTTTTTTGGGCTCGGATCCCAGGCAGTCCGATGATTTTATTTAAGCCATTTGGAGTGGCAGGCAAGGGCGCGGTTTATTAAAAATAATTCTATAAAATTTTGCTTGAGTATTTTTGCATTTTTTTTTTCCTTGATTTACATTTGAAAAAAAAAAAACCGGTTTCCGCTTTGTGAAAAACCGAAAAACCGGTTTTCAAAATTTTCCGGTTTTTTCCAAACCCCTAGTGTCGACGTTTCGACCGATATTCCGGCCTTCATCAGGACAAAGTACTGTTTGCCTCGAGAGGCTCTTGGCAACCCCTGACAATGCATTTGAGTGAACATTCGTCGGATGTCATGACTTCTGGATCAATAGTGATCTACTACCAAGAACCTATATGAGCTCGAGGCAAACAGCACTTTGTCCTGATGAAGGCCGGAATATCAACAAACGTATGAAATAAAGCTAAAGATAAATATATTTTTATTTATTACTTTTGACTGCCTTGAATCTCCTCACTACTCATTAAAATTCTGTGCTGAAAATTAGTTAAAAATTAGAATATTAATCAACAAATTTCTTAAATGGCCCACTACTGGTGCCTTTACCTTACTTATTAACATATATAGAGGTAAGAGAAAGTAAAAAAAAAAGTCACGTGACTAGAGAGGATCTCCCTTATAAAAAAAAAAAAAATAAAAAAACGCTATGCAAATATCCAATTGGGGATTAAAGTGAAATTTCCTTTTTATTGTATGGAGATGTTCATTTTGTTGATGTGTGTGATGACCTCCACAAAGACAGAGAGACAAATCCCAAGACGTCCTTGCGGTATTTTAACAACACACACACACACACACACACACACACACACACACACACACACACACACACACACACACACAAGGAATGAGTGAGTGTTTAGATATTCGAATTCATTATGCATGTTTTTCCTTTAATGTGGAGGGCAAATGAAAAGGAATAAAGTGGATTAAAAAAAAAATAATAATAAAGTCACGGATACCAATGATATGTAGTTAGCAAAAAAAAAATGAAATAAAACTTGTCTTTATAAATATTTGACATTTAATTTCTGTCCTAGTTTAAATTCACTCTCAATGGCAATAAGGAATGCGGGGTCATTTATTAAAAAAATTAAATTATATTGCCAGCAAACCGACCGTTGGCTCTAGTTGAATTCTTGTGTTCTTTGTGACTTCCTCTTCCTTCTATATTTTCAACAGGCGTCAGACCGTGCGACCGGCCGGCCTGTTCCCGGTCAGAAAACACAAGAATGTCATATCGACATTTTTGGGGGACGTTTCGGCCGCAAATACAGGTCTTTAGTCGGCAACTGGCGCTTAACACACTAATGCGTAACAGGGCCCATTTAAAGAATATCTCAAAATGACAAAATGGTAGCTTATGACTAGGGCTCGGATTTATAGGCACTAAAAATCTTTAAAATAGGCAGGCAACTAAGCACTAAAAATTATTAAAATAGGCACTTAAAAGGCATTTATTGTAAAAATAGGCACTTAAAAAGGCACTTAAAAGGTATTATTTAAAAAATAATATAAAAAAATTTAAGATGTCTTATTTTTGGCAATTTGGTGTGACTGGTCGCACAGCACACAATTTTTTTCTTAATTTCGGTAATTCTGTACTTGTTTGCCAGAATATAAATAGAAATCAAATTTTCAAGTACTAATTTTTAAAATTTTACATTAAAAATAATTTTTTTTTTTTAATCTCGGGAGGGAGGGGGGGGGGGGTAATTACCCCCTTTACCCCCTCCCATTGAAATATTTTCTTGATAATTCAAAAAAATTTAAATTTAGGCTATGTATAGCTCGTAAAAAATTGAAATTGGCTATTTGAACTTAAAATAGGCTCTAAAAAGGCATTTATAGATGAAATAGGCACTAAAACCCAGAATCGGCCAAAATAGGCATTATAGGCACTAACAAATGCCTCTTATTTTATTCAGAATTTCATCAAACGTATACATATCATATTAGCCTAAATTTTAAGCCATAAATTAAAAAAAAGGCAAATAGGGCGAAATCCGAGCCCTACTTATGACCATTTTCCACTAAGCCACTCAAATAATTAATACAAAATATGATCTATAATTAAAAACTCCCAAAATAATAATAATACAAACCACAAAAGTTTTAATAAACATAATAGAAAAATTAATTTGACCTTTTGCTATTAGATTAAAAGGGTTTTTACGCTAAATTAAGCGCAAAAGTCCTCAGGGAATTGATTTCAAATAAAATTTTATTATTTAATAAATGGCATAGGTAAAAGGAAAAATTAAATCCAGCTGCCTTGGGCTTTGAAATGACATTTAAGAAAAGCATTTCCTTTCACCGGTACAAAAACTATAAATCTGATATGAATAATCGCATAGTGTTGGTCACACCAGATTTTTTGAGTCCACATATATTTAGTTTCCGCCGATATATTAATATTCAAGATGTAAAATTTATATTTTGTTATCATGGCTTCTATCTTTCTTATGAAGTACAAGAGTAAAGTCAGCTTCAAACAATTTCAAGGGCAAATTTAGAATATACATTTTAAAGAGCATCTAAAAAATAGCTGATTTATGAATTTTAATCATAATTGTTAATAAGGGAATTTTGAGAAAATCGAAACAAACTGAAAAAGTACATTAGTAAAGTATTAGTACCTTTTCACCAATTTTGTTCAAAAGCTTCGTGTTACGTCCCATGGAGGTACCTTAACTTAAATATAAAATTTCAACCTCCTCTAGCTTATTTCTTTCAAGCTTTTATTTTGAACAGAGTTTTGGGTGGACGTTTCAGTTTACAATGTGAGCAAAGTGAATAGAGCTTTCTCTCCTCCCCCCTTTAATTATTGTTCAAAATATTGTTTTGTTTTGTGAGTAAATTTATTTTAATCCTAGTTTCTGTAGGTCTGTAGAACCAGGATCAACTTATGTGGGCTAGGGAGCGAAGTAGTTACGCATGTTTATCCCGATAAGATGGCCTAGCCCAAAAAATCAAGTAATTCAAAAATTTGCTAAGAGATGTCAAAATGGTAGCTAATAATATTTAATGCATTTGGTCGATTTTCATTGATCTTTTAACAATAAATACTTTATAAATGTTATTATATATTATGAATCTTTTATAAAACCATAAAAATATAATTTCTATTTGTATAACATCTCTCAAGTCCTTCGAATCTACATAAAAATATATAAATATAGGCCAAATATAGGATAATACTATATCGGCTGTTAGACTAGCCTGCCATCTATTGCAAGAATGCTGAACTAATTTGACAGATGAATTTTAAATAAATCATCAAAGCTTATTTTAAAAATTTCTTAAGCCAAGCCTAGTCCAGGTTTCCAAAGCATTTATTCAATAAACCTCCTTTTTGTGATAATTTTATCATTTCTTTAGCCAATACTCTATTGTGTAATAAAAGAATAAATATTTAAATTCCACCTATATATGATTAATAAAATATTTCTAAATAACATTGAAGAAGAAGAAGAAGAAAAGGGAGTCTATTTTGCATTCAGTAAAATTCAAAGACGATTACGTAATCAATACAAGGCAGCACGTGGTTAAGTCTTTCGGCCAAGGGGACACGACGACGACGACGACGACGCTTTAGCGTGATTAAGCACGCTAATCGGCTAATTGACTAACAAGCAGAAAAAAAAAGAAGAGCCAATTTAAATAATAAAAAAAAGGAGCGAGACGAATTTGAATAGAAGAGATAGAGATAGAGATAGAGATGGCCATCACAAGTCACTCACTCATTCATGAATGCATAATTAAGATGGAGAGACTATAATGCTTTTAGGAGACTTTAATGCTTGTAGGAGACTTTAATGCTTATTTTTGTTATTTAATATTATTAAAATAAATAAAAAAAAAAAAAAAAAACCTTCATGTTTTGGAGATCAAATATCAAAGGATCATTTATTTAGGCCTCTCTCGCTGTAGCAATTGTGCAATCATAATATTAAATCGAATTAGATGGATTAGAAACTGTCATGTAAATAATAAAGAATAAGTTATTGGTTATACAACCTCAATTTTATTTGAAAAATTATGTTGAGTAAATTCAATGAAAGTAAACTTTCAAATTAATATAAAAAATCTGGTGTGACTGGTCGCACAGCACACAACTTTCTCTTACCCTTGGTAAGAGTTGTGTTCTCTGCTTGGCACACCAGGTTTTTTTTTGTGTTGAGATATATTTAGTTTCCGGCGATATATTAGAATCCAAGATAAATATATAAATATGGGAAAATGTTTATATTTTGTTATCATGGGGTACCATACGTAAATATAAAATTTCAACCGCCTAGCACTTTTCCATTCTTGAGATATTTTGTTCCCAGACACACAGACCTAAAATCCTGTAGGCCTATATCCATCAAAATCTCGAATTTTTGACATTAATTCAATACTTTCTTCTATAAATATGTATATTTACATATACATATCGGTAAGAGAAAGTAATATTCAAAAGTGAGAGATTATAATAATTTTTATGACATATTGGTCAATTTTTGGTTTTAATGATTTTTACTTTCTCTTGCCTCTCTACATGATAATATATTGTATATAGAGAGAAAGTATTGGATTCATGTTAAGAAACTTTTGATGGGTATACACGTTTTGAGTTCCCCTGATACAAAAAGTGGTTTTCGAGCATGGTCTGTCTGTGAACAAAATCAGGAACGAAAAGATCTAGGAGGTTGAAATTTATATTTAGGTAGACGCGAGTCACGCCTTCGGCGGGGCTTTGCGCCTAGGGGGCTGCGCCCCTGGACCCCTTCCTTTGCTCGCCTTCATTGAAAATTGTGGATTTCTATAAAACATATACATATATACATACCGCTACATACAAACATTTTTCCCAATTCATTTTTATAATATATAGATTATTTTAACGGTTAATTATTAATGAACCTAAGATTTTTTGTGAATTTATATCCCTTTCCGGGACTCTCCCGGTACACAGACAAAAAATTTACGCCGATATTTTAGAATTCAAAATGTAAATAAATAAAAAAAAAAATCGTAAACATGGGTAATATATTTAGCATTTTGTTACCATGGCAACTATTTCTCCTCACTTTTATTTTTTTCTTATTTAAACGGTTAATTACTCATTAACTTATTGTTATTTGTGAAACAAAAAAACCCTGGGTCCGGGATTCTCACAAACATACACAAAAAATTTCATCAAAAATCGGTTCAGTTGTTTAGGAGGAGTTCAGTCACATACACACGTACAGAAGAATTATATATATAAAAGAAGAAGATTAGGCACCCTTCTGTAACGTGGCACGAGAAGCTTTTAAACAAAATCGGCCAGAAAGTACTAGTACTGATGTGGTTTTTCAGTTTTTTTTTTTTTAATTCTTTTTAAAATATATATTCCTATTTTTTCCATTGAAATCTTCTTTGAAGACCACTTTTACTCTTGTACTTCATAGAGAAGATAGAAGAAATGGTGCCAGTTGGTAATCAACATTATAAATATTTTCCCATGTTTAGGTAAATTTTACATCTTGAATTCAAATATATTGACCGAAACTAAATATATGTCGACACAAAAAAATCCGGTGATTAAGAAGGTACAGAACACAACTTTCGATTACTGAAGGCAAGAGAAAGTTGTGTGCTGTGCGCCAGTCACACCAGATTTATATATTTATATAATCATTCATTGAAATAATTTTTTACGAGCAGCCGGGTGGCATCCTGACTCATTCGGCCATATGTATGAAAAAAATCTGTTAATATACGGTAAGAAATCTTCAAATTTAAAATAATATTGTTTCAACAAAAGAAATTTTATAATAAAAATGAGAGAGTATTTATAGTACAGTGTGGTAAGGCCCACCGAAGGCGGGTGGCGCGGCTAGTAGTTTATTTTAAATGTATACATATATTAGATTATTTTCTTAAAAAATAAAAAATGTTTTTTTTTTTTTTTTATTTTTTGATGGGCGGTGTTTAAAAACAAAAGTCATTTAAGTAAATAATTACCCTATAAAATTAACCTTGAGAATTCGAAAACCAATTAATTGAGTTATTTATTATTAACGGATGTGTAAAATTAAAGAATCAATATGTTAAAATTTATCGTGTTTTGAAATCTATCAACATTTCTGTTTCCATTTTTTATGAAGTATTTTATTTTTTCTATTTAATTTTATTGATTAAAATGAACACCGGGGGAGGGGGGGCTCAACACTCACTCACACCATTTAACACTTTATAAATCGTAGAGTATACACTCGCAAAATAAAAAAAAAAAAAAAAAATTTGGAGACTTGAATGCGTTTAATGGAGATTTTAATGCATTTTATTTTAAAGTATTGTACAAGTGGAGAATGCAACTCACCCTGTTTGGAGACAGCCAATGGTGATTCTCGAGTGACGTATTGGTCGGCGATGATGAATCGCCATGGGTGGCTGCAACTGAAGATGCTGGCTGCACCTGTAACGTCGGATCCAGACACATGCATCGTGTATCGGTGACACTACGTCGCAGGGAGTCTATGATGCGCACATGATGGGTGATAGGATCACAATGATCACCATATCACCATCGGTCACTCATCACTCACTCACACCACTTAACACTTTAGATAAAAATTTATTAATCACTTTTTGTTCATTTCAAATAAATAAAAAAAAAAATTTTAAGAGACTTGAATGCGTTGAATGGAGATTAATGCACTTAATTTTTGCAAATTTTCTTGTTAAAAGAAATTTTTTCAACCAATATATCGTATATTCAGAAAGAAAAAATCTTAAATGTTTATTTAAGAATTTTCGACAAAATTTCCCTTTTATAAATACTAATTTTTAAATTTATCAGTTTTGAAAAATTAAATGTAATTGATATTGAAATTCTTGGATTCTCAAAAATAATTATTATTAAAAATAATTTATAAAAATATTTTTTGAATTTATTCTAGATATAATGAATAAAATTTATTAGGAGATTTTAATGCATTTTCTATTTCTTGGAGACTTTAATGCACTTTATAATTTTTTAACTTTGCCCAACAACCGTAGGTAAGTTTATTTTTTTTTAACACAATTATTCAGCACTTATATTCACTAACACTTTATTCTTTTGCACTTAAATTAACAACGAAATATACTTAAGGGGAAGTGTAAGTGAAGTTCCTCTCGCCCACGTGTATCGTGAAGGCGTCAACGAGACTGACGCAAAAAAGAACAATCCCCGGCTAACTAGAGACAAATATCCTTTCCCCTGCTTCTTCTCTCTCCCTCTTCCGTATACACTCACTATCTTCCGCTTTTCATTCATTCATTCATGATATGAGGCGCTTCAGAAAAATGATATACATTTTTCACTTTTTTTTTTTTTTTAAACAATTTCTATTTTAAATTGATTCTATTGTCTTAATTCATGCATGACTATTTTATATGTAAAATCTTTAATATGTTCAAGAGAGATAAAAAAAGGCAAGCTATTGTGAATTAACCGTGTTCACTTTCTTCTTATTAGGAAGAGACTTTAATCAATTTTTTTCTAAGTTTCTAGGAAAGTGATTTTTTTTTTTTAATGAACGCTTTGATTTAAAGTTATTAACGAATTTCTTGTATTAGGCGACGTTTTGTTTTTTTGCTCAATTTCATTATTATTAAATATAAGACAGTCATCAAAAAGATAAATGATTTATTTATAAATATAATTGCCGTAAAGTTTTAATAGTTGTTATTGCACAAATCAGCAATCAAATACCTGGTATATATAGAGATGTATATATAATTTTGTTTTCACCACGAAGATGAGTGTGACAAGCGCTCGCAACGTCGGGTACAAATATTAAAGTTTTGTTTAATTTGAAGAAATAAAGTGGCTGTTGTATTAAACAATAAGAGGCAAAAGGAGCAGCAGCCAGGTAGTTAGTCTCCACGAAATGAAACTCTCTGTTGGGGAAACAGTTTCGGTTTTAATGAAATATATCCATTTATCGAGAGTGTGAGCTCAAATGACAAAGCATTGAGTCATATTGCGGAGATAAACAAGTGGAAGAGCCCCCGTGGACCCCCTTGCTCCTAATTTATTCTTGCTCACTGTCTGGACAGCTTCTTGAAATTGTAAAATTTGAAAGTTTTAAATTTCCTCTTGGACTCAACTTCCTTTTATTCTGGCCAATAAACGCCCTGATAGGCACACTATAATATTAAGAGCAAGCCGCTGATTTCCTGTCTCTGTGTGTATGTGCCTATCAGGGCGCTTATTGACCAGAATAAAAGGAAGTTGAGTCCAAGAGGGAAATTTAAAACTAAGTCCAAGAGGGTG
>JAKCPI010024775.1:0-21118 GCA_023213315.1 Euborellia annulipes
TACTCATGGATTTGTTAAATATACTATATCTTTAATAAAAAATGAAAGTAAAACTTTTGAGGACAAATAATCGGTTCGGAGGCACTAGGAAAAAAATTATTTTTATTTACCCTATTCAATATGCCTGATAGTGGCGACTTTAAAACCGGCTCTGTCTAAAGAAAAAAGAAAATTTAAAGCTGTTCTACTTTACGTTTATTTTATAGGTAAATGGGAAATCAAATTTCTATTCTATATTTTATTTATTGATAAATAAAATTTATTATTCTACACAAGCCATTAGCCTCAAAAACCAATTATGCTAATATATTTTGAAGCTAATTATAAAGTAAACATCGTTAAAATATATGAAATATAGCCTTGTAAAAAATTAATTAGAAATCTTTTTAGTTCACCATTCGGACCACATTAAAAATTTTGATTTTTGAATAGGAATATTGAAATGGAAAATGTATAAAAATTAAATTTTAAGAGTAGAGAATTTAAGTATATGCGGTCGGTCGGGCCGGCCGATTAGGATTAAGAAAATATATTCTATTTTTATATTTATATCTCATAGTAAAAGTATAATAGTTCCAAATATTTTGATAAATAATGATCTCAAAATTGTCTCTTGCCCGAAATTCTAAATGCGCCACTGACTCTGAACTATACTTTGATTTTTCTTTAATTAATTAATGGGCTATATTCATTCACACAATATATATAAAATTTATTGAAGAATTTTTCTTTACATCTCTGCCCTAATGAGGCTTTTGTATTGGTTATGAATTGTGTTGTCTCTCTATGATTTAGAAGAGAGCAACGGATGCGGAAACCCAGGGCTTTTTCATAAATTTTATATTTTCTTTATATTATTTTTTTTAAGGCTGAACGCACATCGAACGAGCAAAAATGTTTTCGAACAAAACGTTTTTGTCTAAAACTGTTGCTTTTCTATTGGTCAACGCACACCAAAGGGACAAAACACAATCGGACATGATTCGACATCATCGAACAAAACCTTTTTGCGTGCGTGTGTGCGTTCAGCCTCAAAAATATAAAATTTTGGAATATAATAACTTTAGAGAATTTAGATATTTATAAAGAATGCAATAATGCTTTATTTTATAAATGAGCATGGATGTATATTTTAATATAAGTTTTATAAATGCATTCACGCTCTAACAAGAGATGCTGTTTTATTTATATTTTTTATTTCATCTAAATAATTAGGAAACCCCTCATATGCCAGTTGCCCCGGGGTCATATCCAGCCCCGTTTAGATTTTGTTTTTCAATTATTTCATTAGCTGCGTGTACTAGATGGAAAAATAAAAGAGAAAAGGATCAGCTTCTTTTTTCTCTCAATCCTCATGACCCATGATGGACATACCAAGATATATATATATATGCGAAGATAAGTTTTCTTGGGTTAAGTCGCGTGTGATGTTGAGATTTCTCGACGTTTCAGCTCTCCTTTTGGACCCATTTTCAAGAGTATGGGATTAGGGGGAATTGTTGAGGTGGTTTGTTTACAGGGTCGCAGTCTTGCTGGTCCCCAGGTCATTTTGGTGGATGCCTCAGAGACGTGGTTTGTTTGTTATTGTTGTAACAATTACACACACCCAACCTTCCTCCAGCTTTTCAGAGACCAATCCAAGCCTCGGAGGCATCCACCAAATTGACCTGAGGACCAGCAAGACTGCGATCCGGTAAACAAACCACCTCAACAATTCCCTCCTAAACCCATACTCTTGAAAATGGCTCCAAAAGGAGAGCAGAAACGTCGAGTACATCTCAACATTACACGCGACTTAACCACAGAAAACTTATCTTCGATACATCCGGTCGCGGAAACCTTCCAGAATATATATATCAATATAAAGATTTACATTTTGTTATATTATATTTTATATATTCAATAAATGAAATTATTTGTGTTATCAAGAAGATATAGTCAATAATAAAAGCATTTATTTTTAAACTCTCTTTAATCCGGAACCTTTCGACTATGTTTAAAGCCTTTTAACAGTATATTTATTTTATTTTTTTTTTTTTTTTATTCTGCCCTCCTGGCTAACCGCCATTGGGCTAAAGCTGATTACAAAAATACATTCATAAAAATAATATACATAAAGCAATATAAATACAAAGTTAAAACATTATACAATAACATTATAAGTTAAAAATGATTCAAAACCTTATATAATACTGATACAACAAGACAAAATATAAGAAAAAAAAAAAAAATTATATAAATAAAAATAAAACTAAAAGAAAATATTTCCAAAAAGTAAAATGTTATAATAAAGCAAGACTACTAAAGTACAAACAAAATAAAGACAGAATTAGCACCGGATCACACAAAACAAAGACAAAACAAAATGTCAAAAATTAAACAATATAAAGGCAAAAACTACAAAAGTAAAAACAGAATAAAGCCAAAATTTGAACAGGATCACTCAAAACAAAGACAAAACAACATGTCAAAAATTAAACAATATAAAGGCAAAACTACAAAAGTAAAACAAAATTAAGGCAAAAGTTAGCAAGACTGCTAAAACGTGAGATTGGAAGATTTATTGAAATTGTAAATTGCTTTGACTATTGACTCTATGGGCTTAGAGAGTATGTCTATCAAATTAGGGGGATCTCGGAAATTTGGTTCTATTGCTCGAAATAGGGTATTTCTTTGTATATTTATAATATAATATATAAAATGACCCTTTGTCTTAGATATTATTATTATAATACAGTGCATTGGTATTGTCGAACTCATTCTTTTTTCTTTCTTGAGCTTTTTTTTATTTCCAGTTTTTCTAATTTTTTTTGTTTATTTTCTTCCCATTTCTTTTTCCTTTCCTCTAGCTCTTCTTTCCTTCTCAGCATTTTCATCTTCGAACTGTTTTTGCCAACTTTTGGAACTGACTACATAATCGGGTCTTTAAATTGGTTGGCTTTTTATGGCCTTTTAGGAGTTAAAAGCCAATCCAATGCACTGCGGGCTGTGGCTGTTTTTGTAGAGATCCCTGGGACAATATGCACAGTAGTTGAGCATGACGGGAGTGTTTGCTCAGCTGATTCAGAAGCTTGTAGATTAGATGGAGTACCCACGTTATATCTGTACAAATCCGCACTTGTTTCGGGAGTCATGAATGATGGCAGGGCTTGGTCAGCTGATTCAGAAACTTGTCGGGCTTATGAAGCGTAATTTGTATTGAGTTCTAAACTTTGCTCGGGTATCCAAGGTCCTTCACTAGAGAAGATTGATGCAATCCTTTTTAAAATTCATTCAGCTTCATGTTCGGGCTCTTTGGTTAATATATTGATGGCAGACCCGATAATCCGAATGAAATTTGATTTCTTCAGGTATTTTTCCTGATAATTTTCAGGTGCTTGTTGGGGGTATTTTGAGCTCCAAGGCACTTGCTGAAGTCAATAGAATCAGGGTCAAATGGGTAAAGTCCACACAGGCTTTAAATGCGTTCAAGGCCGTGCTTCCCGAGATTTTTTTCAATGTTTCTTTTAATATGGAAGCAAATGTAATTTTTTTTATAACTCCGCCAGGGTTGTTTCGATAGCAATTCAGTGTTTCTTTAGCCCAAGCAGCTTTTAATGGTCTAAATATTCCAATGACACAAGTTTGTAGAATTCGTATGATGATATGACAGATGCGTTTTATGTCTATCGACGAAGAGAATAACTGGTACCTATAGCAATTTGAATTTCCTCCTGGTTACGACGCTGGACCTGTATTATAATAATATCTAAGTCAAATCTATTTTTATATGTTAATATTATAAATATTCTTTTAAGGGAATGAAATTGGCTTTGTAAAATATAGACGAAATCCGGAAATTCCGGATTAGTGTTTAGCGGCATCCTCATCTTGAAAATGCAATTCAGTAAAACCTCAACTTGATCTATAATGAAATTAATTGTATCATTTGAATTAATATTTTTGTTATGGCTGTTTCATCTATGTTTGACAATAAAAGACAAAAATTAAACATTTTTTTCTTTTAATTACGAATTTACTTTGTGAGAGAGGATTCAAGAACATTAGTGATTTTCGAATAAATTTTGAGATGGTTAAGAAGGGACAAAATATTGTATACTGTATATATAGGTCGAAAAAATATAAATATATGCAATAGAAAAAAATCTTTAATCTTCGAATTTATTTATTTATATTAATTGGTATCTAAATAATTTAAATTTTCATCGGATAACAGAAAGGTATTATATCTTGATTCAGTGGCGTACCGAGGGGGGGGGGGGCGTCCGCCCCGGGCCCCGAGCCGGCATAGGCCCCCATATATCTATAAAAAAAAATTTAATGAAAATTTCCCTTTGAGAGCCCCCGGGGCCCTCAGGGTTCAAGAAAAAACGGAAAAATTTAGATAAAAAAAAAAAACAAAATTTAATGAAAATTTCTCTTTGAGAGGCCCCGGGGCCCTTGGGGTTCAGGGATATACGGTATTTTAAAAATATTTTTGTGTATGGAGGTGAAGGATATTTAAAGATGAGCACCCCCCCCCCAAAAAAAAAAATTCAATATAGGGCCCCCTCTTTTAGTGCCGCCCCAGGCCCCCAACCAAGGGCGGATCCAGAGGTGTTTCTCGGGGGGGGGGGGGGGGGGGTAATTACCCCCTTTACCCCCCCCCCCCTTGTATCCGCCCTTGCCCTCAACTGCCTCGGTACGCCTCTGTCTTGATCATTACAAATACCAAGTCTTTTCTAAAAATTGTATTCTATAATTTTAGAAAAATATAATATCCATCAATCAAAAAGAATTTCTCAATGGACAATCAGACATGGATCAAGCACAAAGAAAGATAGGATATTTTATTTTCCCTCATAGAAATTTCATCTCTTAAATTATAATTTTTAATATTTTCTAGATTTTTTTTAAGATGTTCTCCGATTGGGCCCGTTGGTTGGTCGTCGCCGTTGTTGCCCTCGTGAGCCAGTCATCTGCCCAAGTTCCAGCTCTAGGTCCTTGTCCCGAAATTGAGACCATTCCTAATTTCGATGTCCAGAGGGTGAGTGAATTCCATTTACATTCTATTTCCATTCATATTACAAACTGGTTCAACAAGTTGGTTTGTATGACAAGGTAATAGAAAGAGCAGAGTGGCGCAGCGGAAGCGTGCTGGGCCCATAACCCAGAGGTCCGTGGATCGAAACCACGCTCTGCTATTTTTTTGGAGTCGAAAATTAATCCCAGGGCCGGACTGTATACTCCAGGAATATATTAGTGGTTTCCTAAAAAAATTAAAAAAACGTGGTTAAAAAAGTAGCTCTACTTTAATTCATAATTTAAATGGGGTCTGAGAAGATTCCTTTTAAAAAATAGAAAGGACTGTATAAAGAAAAAATTTAAATATTAGGCCTATATAAGAGTTTTCAAAGAAATTATACCCCAAATAAGAGAAATAAATAAATATCGTGTCCATAGAAAACCAGCGCGATTGCGTGATCTCTAAAGGCGGAATGCGCAGTTACTGGATCAATAAATAAACAGATTTGACGGACAAAACAATAAATTTAGAGAAAAACTATTTTTTAAAAGGAACTTAATCAGATAAAAGTATCTGTTTATTTATTGATCCAGTAAGAAAGTAAGTGCCTATTCCGCCTTTAGAGATCCACGCAATCGCGCTTGTTTTCTATGGACGTGGTATTTATTTATTTCTCTTATTTGGGGTATAATTTCTTTAAAAACTCTTATATAGTATAATATTTAAATTTTTTCTTTATACACAGACGGAGTTGACAAGTTTTTTATATTATTTATAATATAATAGTAAATAAAATCATGGGCGCCGACTTTTAAAAATTATTGGAGGGGGCTTAATTATAAAATTCTCCGACGTTGTTTTACGTCCGTGTGTACTTAAATTCACTCGTTAAAAGTAAATAACTCATAATTAAAAGGGGCCCCTTCGAGTCCCTTGGAGTTCGCGTCCATGTATAAAATAGTAGGCTATAATGATATTTCTATCAGCGGCGTCATTTAGGGAGGGGGCATTTGCACCCCCCCCCCCTACAAGGGCTCTGATTTTTATAAAATTTTATGTTAAACTAAATAAAATATACCTTCAAGTTTATATGACGCCACTGGTTTCTATCCTTGAGAAGAAAATAAAATCTTCTCTGAGTATGTTTTATTTTACACTTCGAAATTTGATCTGACTTAGCTGAGATACATCTTGTTGAATTTATCAATTCATTTAATCTTCACTTATTAATATGATTGGTTGGAAGTTAATGGTTTTTTTTTTTATTTGCAGTATTTGGGCCGATGGTATGAAGCAGAACGATACTTCGCTGTTTTTGAGTTTGGTGGGAAATGTGTGACTGCAAATTATTCGGATGTTGGCGATGGAGTGATATCAATCACCAATCGACAAACAAGTTACCTGTCAGTATTTTCAGAAATCACTTAGTTTTTAAAAATGATAAAATATTTCAGAACATGCCAACCGCATTCTGGTAAAAACCATTAAGTCATAAAATAAACAATATTCAATAACTTGTCAATGTTCACATAATTCTCATCACATTTTAGATTGATGTATTAGCCAGAATGGGGACAATTCAGGCCAGGGTTCGATATAGACCTACAAGGGTTTACGTAAGCGACAAAAAAAAATGGGGGTCTATGAGATGAAAAAGGGGGACCTCGCTAGACAATCTCATTTATTTTATTTTATTTTTATTTTTTATAATTTTACCTCGGTACAATTGTGTGTTTTTTTGTTTTTTTTTTTCTTCTACTCCTCACTACAGTTAGACATGAGTCAAAACACACTTGAAGTTGATGAATTTTCAAAGATGCTATATTAGCTAAGCAGGGGGCCTACCAAAAACCGAAGAAAATGACAAGGGGTCTACGAAAAAAAAAAGTTTGGGGACCTCTATTCTAGAATAACATACCAAAAACATACAATGGTTTTCAAAATTCTAAAAGAATGTCTAAGAATTTTGAGACATCCCAAGATCTTGAATCGATTGTTTATTTTTAAAAGTATATCTAGATCAGTGTTTCCCAACCTTTTGAAGTCCACGGCACCCCAAAAGTGCGTTGAGAATAACATTACACTAGGGGCACCCTTCCTTTTTTCCCTAGTAAAACGAAATTTTTTCCCGCCGAATTTACGGGAAATTTTTTCCCCTCCCGTGAAAACGTGTAAATAATTTTACCTTTTTTTTGGCAAAGCTTAATTTTTTCCGCCCTGCCAAAAATTAATTTTTGCCGCTTCCGTTTTAATTAATTATTTTTTCCTTTTTTTTAGCAAAACTATTTGTTCCGCCTCTTTTTTTTTTTTTGTTTATCTAAATATCTTGCGGCACCCTTGGGTGCCGGGGCACACTGGTTGGGAACCACTGATCTAGATCATAACCCCCACCCGGTGAATTTTATATTCATTCTATTAATTTGATAAATTCGGCAGAAGTTAAGAGATTGTAACCAAAACGTGTAAATTTCATAGAAAATATAATATGATTTTGTAAAATAGGAACTGACTTAAAGATATAGAGTAAGGTGGGGCAAAAGTCCGCACGGGGCAAAAGTCCGAATCCTCATTTTAAAATCCCCGGTACACTTTGCGTTGTTCTAAACAACTTTGTTAGGTTGGTAACAACAAGAACAGATGATGATTCGAAATTCAATAACGTGTTTGAAGCCGATTGTTAACAATGAGCAAATTTATGTTTTTGTCACCTTCCATCTAATATTTATGGAAATTCTCATGGTTGCAACATGTACCAGCATGCACTTTTCTAACTGTCTAATGTCTTTGATTGCAAGCTGATAACCCTAAATAAATATTTTAAAACCTTTTTTTTCTCTACAGTTAACAATAAAAATTTTTTGTAACACTTCGGTGAAAATAGCTAAATGGGGCAAAAGTCCGCGGCCTCGACGGGGGCAAAAAGCCCAATGGATCTCCAATGGAACAAATGTCACCCAATGGTATTCGAGTTTCTAATACCCCTACCTAGTAGTTTCTGGGTTTCTAATACCCCTATCAAGTATTTTATCGGATTAATGAGCCTAGGGAAACGACCACGACCCGAAATGTTTATGCAGATTATGAACTTCAATCTTACTGGAGACTAATTGTTATAAGGCCTATTGTGTATTTCTAATAAATAAAATAAATACATAAAACATACCTATACCTAATGCATTTCTTATTAAGTCTTTTTATACTCTGGTTCGTGACGGTTGTTCGCTGCAGGGGCAATTATTTGCACCTAAGGACTTTTGCCCCGCTAGTGCGGACTTTTACCCCCTCGGTGGGGCAAAAGTCCGCAAATGAAAATTTTTGTTTAAATACCTCTCCTACTCTTATGCTACAGAATTGGAAACCAAAAAAATTATGTAAGATAGCCAATTAACCAGGCTTTCAGGGGATGTTCCTATTTTTATTGTATCTTTCATAGGAAGGTCAAAAAAAATTCCCAAAGAAAAAACTGCGGACTTTTGCCCCACCTTACTCTATATAAACAAGACAGATAACTATTAAATAATAGGCCTAATAATAATATTTTTTCATTTTTTTCTATTTTGCATGTTTTGTTACAAACTCTCATCTTCTCCGCTTCATAACTTTAACTTCCTAGGATTAGTAAGTTTTATGAAACATGTCATTTAAAATAATTGTATTAATAATAATTAATTCTATAGAAACAATGCCAGTAAATAATATATGATTTGATTCAGGACTGGAATTCGATCTACTATCGAAGGCGAGGCGCGAATAATCAGTAGAAATGAAGACGGAAAACTCAGTGTAAAATTTCCTCAACTACCAGGTACCGAGCACAAATTTTTCCCTTCATTCTCAAGATATGATAAATTGTCCTAATAATATTTTTTTATTCATCTAAAATAGTTTTTTTTTTAGTGCCCCTAGATGCACCTTATTGGGTTGTTGGAACAGATTATAATAATTTCGCTGTGGTTTGGTCATGTACTAATTTTGGAATATTCAGTACAAGTAAGTATCTTATATATAAAATGTTTTTTACGGTAGAATCCCGATAATTCGTATGGTCACGGGGCGGACGGTTTGGTACGAATTATCAGGATTAACAATTTTCGGGAGTACAAATTTTAAAAAAATTTTCCTGGGGACCGGCAAGTTTAGTTAGCCGCAAATGGCTTTCGAACAAATCGTTTTTGCCTAAAATTGTTTTTTCAATGCTTCTATGGGTCATCGCACACCGTGGAGACAAAACACAATTGAGCATGATTCGACATAATTGAACAAAATGGTTTGGCATTGAGCAAAAAATGCCCACGCACACCGATTAGGCAAAAATGCTCAATGGCAAAACATTTTGCCTAATCGGTGTGCGTTGGCATTGAGCAAAACGTTTTGCTCTTGGACAAAACGTTTTGTCCAAGAACGTTTTGCTCAATTGCTGTGCGTTCAGCCTTAGAAGTTAATCTATATTCTATATTATAATAAAGCTGCAAAGACGTTTTTCGATTAAGGTACTTCTAGACCACCTAGAGATATGAGGTTTTTGCATTTTATTCAGAATTCTCTAATTGTAAAATAAACAAAACAAAATTCCCAAAATAAATAGAAATGACGTTGGTGAACTGTTTTTAGCCCTTCCAGATTTTCACTTTGTTCCCAATTTCATGTCTTGCTGAACTTTTTTATAAACCTTTGATTATAAATTAACGAAATTAGGGATAATCCTTTTTTATCAGATTTTTTTTTAATCGGACCATGGTGGCACGAAGAAAAAAAGTTGTTTTAGTATAGTTTAGAGGGAAAAAGGTGTGGGTTTTACGTGAAACATATTTATAAGTATTAACTAGAAAAAAAAATTTGAATTTATAACTAGATATATTTCGACCCATCCTCAGGAGTACATGTGACTAAGTGAATAAAAGAGAAGAGATGCTACCAGTCAAGTTTATATAGGAGAGGGAGTTGTTTTAGTATTTAGTTAATTTGCTCGTGAAATTTTAATTACTTTAAGCAAAAATTCAAAAATTACTTTTGACTTCTTTTCTTTTAAGTGTGAAAGAAAAAAAAATTCAATAATTTGAGAACATAAAAACAAAAACTGTAAATTTGTCTAATTTAAAAAGATTAATGAATTATGAGGAATCTTGCTTTGTTTTTTTGTTCTTTTCTTATTTCTCACGAGATATTCCCATCAATTATATTGTTTTGTTTCTTTTTTTTAATTAGGGAATGCATGGATCCTGACACGAGATCGGCATCCGACACTCGACATTATGGAAAGAGCCTACGCTGTGGTCGACAGAAGTGGAATTTCTAGAGCGTATTTTATTCGAACGGATCAGAGAAATTGTCCTCTCTCCGCATATTAGATCTCATAAAATCATCGAATGGAGTAGAACATCTGTTAATGAACCTGGTCAAAACATGTGCATCATCAAATTAATGATTTCAAACAAACATCAAATTATTTATTTATTTTTTTTAAAACAAAGATCTCTTTTCTTTAAAATTTAAAAATTTAAAGAATTTAATCAATTCAAATCAAATAGTGGAATTTTTCACCAAAAAAATCTTATACTGTATTATAGTCAAAGTGTGGACTTGATTAATTCGAGTTGGTGGTTTTATTTAATATTCATTCTCATTTCTAATATTTTCATTTAAAATTTATGGGACAAAGTAAAAACCTGATTCGACTGAATATAAATCATTATCATCATTATTTTATGTGTATTTATTTATTTATGTATGTTATAAAATAAAACAATGTGTATATTATTGACTTGATCGTTTATTTTTTTAACATATACAAAAAAACCCTACAAATATTATGTCACAACATAGAACTACCCCTAAATTTTGTTATGTCCCACTTGTTAGAGAAACTCCCGGGTCCTCCTTGTCACATTTAGTAACGTTTTGTTCATACCCCTACCCCCTTTAACGCGTTACGTAATATGTGAACGACTCCTAAGGATTATCTATTGACTTTGATTATTCTTCCAGTTCATGATTAATCTATCATCAGATATGGGCGCATCATTATAAGCCTATTATTTATAAATTTTTCTGAGTCAAAACAGAACAGAACAGAGCAACCTGCCTTTTTTTTTTTTTTTTCTTAAGGTCCTTCTCGGCATCTAAGGCCATTTAGACCCCATCCCTATTTATTTCAAATGATTTGTAGTCAAATCAAATGAAATAAATTTTCTCGCTTGGGATGGGAAGCGAACCCGGGACTCCGGTGCGAGAAGCTAATGTCTTCCCACTGAGCCACGGCTCCCGGGCGAGCAACCTGCCTTGAGCTATAAAATTTGCACGAATTGGTAATATTCGGGAGTGTCAACAATTCTTTGATTTTTTTCTATATAAGAATTTTATTAAAATTTTACCTCAGTTTTCCTTGTTTTTTTATTAAATTTTGAAACACTCTTCATTCAAATTTTATGGAAATTTTGAAAGCCTCTTCATCTAAATTTAATGGAAATTTTGAAACCCTCTTCATCCAAATTTGATTAAATTTCAGCCAATAAAATAATTTTTTCTTGTTTTAATATTTATCTTTCTTGAAATTATTCTTTAAGATAAGGATAATGAATGACGTGGATCTGGAAAATGTTTAAACCGTTTAAAAATTTATTAATAACATATAAAACAGTAGAAGTGTACAAAAGGTATTGTTGGTTTGTATATTCATTCAAGTAAATTTATTATATTAAACGAGTGCACTTTATTTGTTACGAAAATTCATTTAATCATTTAAAAAATTTTATTAAATTTTGAGATCAATTGGTTTGTCCTTAAAAAAAAAAATCTTAAATGAATTTTCGTTTGAGTTCTAAAAACTATGGAATTTAATTTACTGATGAACAGAAGAAGGAACGCAAGGTGTTAAAAAAGGAGTGTGAACAATAATACTTGACTTATTTAGGGTGGAAGGAGAGTATCAAGAGAGTAGCTTGCACTTATTCCATTGGCAATTTCTACCATAATTTCAGAAAGAGATTTTTCAATATTTGGTTGAAGCTCTTGAGCAAATACTGCAAAATTTGAATTGATTGCGTTGTTTACAACATCACCTAAAAACAAAAATACAATAATAAATTTCTGTTGCCAAAATATACACTTATTTTTACATCTTTTTTTTTTATATACGGATACATAGAAAAAGAACAAGTAATTTTAAATTTAAAGTATTCTTATAATTAATTTCCATTGAAGTGAAGTGACTTGCTGAAGTACAGTGAGGGACAATATTAAGTCCCACCCATGCGTTTTCTACTTGTGATTATTTCATTGTTTAAAAAAGAATATTTTAAATTTTTTAATGGAAACTTCCATGGTTCAAACCTAGAAAATTTCCAATAAAGATTTTCATTTTCTTTTATAAAAACAATGAAATAATCACAAGTAGAGAACGCATGGATGGGACTTAATATTGTTCCTCACTGTACTTTCATGAAATTTCTAGTCAATGAGGCCATTTATTTAATTTTATTGATGTAATGTCTCTTTGGGGTTTCTGATAATCGAACAAATATCAAAAATAATAAACTGGAAATTAGCCTACTTACCTAAAATTTTCTCTCCTCCAAAAAGATTTGACAATTGCATTGATCCTTTGCCAATTTTATATTTAATTTTGATATCAGAAAATTTTAGATATTCTTCACCATCTTTCTGTATTGGTTCTCCTACTAAAGAAACATCAGCTTTGCAATTTGCTGAAAAAAGTAAAAAACAACATTAATTACAATCTTTCCACAAAAGCCTAACAAGGATTATTGAAAATTCAATTCCCCGGGGTCCCCCCTCCCCACTCCGTGGCCGAGAGGATAGAGTTGTTGACAAATGGCAATAATGATAGTCTGGAAACCACGGGGCGCGGCTTCGGATCTCAGGCAGTGACAATTAATTTATTTAAATCATTTGAATACCAAATGATATAAATAAGCTCGCCATGGAAGGGTAGCCCATGTACGGGGGGATACATTTTTTTTAAATAATAAGTATCATAAAGAGTCTAAATGGCCTGAGATGAGGAAAAGAATAAAATTTAAAAAAATTCTACTCAATGAAATTTACTTGATACACCAAAATTCAAAGTGCCAAATGTGTCTTTATGCTTACTGAAATTGCCAGTGAGTGGTCCATTGCCTTTGATAGGAATAAGCAGAAGTCGTCCAGTTACATCATAATCACCAGTGACATACAATTGAGGGAAATCAAGAGTAAATGAACAAGACAAGGGATTTGTTGTCACCCTGAAAAAAATTAAATCATTAGTAAACACACTCTTTCAAAAAGAGGATCAAAAATTTAAATGATTTTTTTTTTGCCTATTTTGGAGGAAGGGCAACTCTCTATTTACTCTTTCTTACTTACTTGGGAAGTAATATATTCATGATTTTTAGGAATGGAATTTCATTCATTCTTAGTGTCCGTTTCAATTAGCAAATTTAGACAAAAGGCAAGCAGGGATGGGCAGAATTGCGATTCTTTTGGATTTAAATCCGCATCTGGATCGAAATTCTTTTTTTTAGGGTGGATCTTGATCCAAATCAAAGGGGGTGAATTTAAGAATTTGGATCGAAATCATTTTTGCTCTCTGGATCTAGGATCGGATCGATAGCAATCCAGAATTTTTGCGAACAAAAGATTGCCAATCCCTTAAAAACTTTTTATTTATCTTTCATCCAAACGTCTAAAAATGTGCGAATTCGGCAGAAGAATTAGTTTTTAATTCGTCAATTTTGGATGCAGAAACCGGTCCTTAGTAAGTGATTTTGACAATCTTGGTTTGGATTTATCTTAACGTGGATGGATTTAATAATAATAGGCATGTGTTAATATTCCGGATAAATTTTTTTTGTTAATGGGGTGAGATTATTACACTCACTTTCCTACTTCATGAGGATGGGCTTGAACAAGAGCAGTAGCCTCATTTCAACTTTTTCTTGGGGTGGGGGAGGAAAATACCTCCCTCTTCCCTCCGCAATTGACGCTACTGAACAAGAGATACGTAATCAGATGCTTATACACTTAGATTAGCTTTAGCATAATTAATAATTGTTTTAAAATTAAAAAAACGTTTTAGCTATGTGATTTCCTGTTTAATATTTTCATTCAACGAAATGAATAAATTATTTTTTTGTCCTTCACAGTATTAAAATTAATTAATTTGGTATGATATACCTCTTTCTAGTTTGTCCTTATCTAATATTGATATGTGACGGTCAGTGGCGTAACCAGGGGGGGCGAGGGGGGGCGCGAGCCCCCGCCCAGGCGCATCGAGCCCTTGGCGCCCCTCGAAACCGGCATAGGCGCCCTACGGCCTCTAAAATATAGCCCAGCGTATGTGATTTTATCATATTCTTTTCATCGATTGTCTTAAAAAATTGATTGTTTTCTTTTAAAAATTATATTACAACTTGAATTCTACTATTTTAAATGAATTTAATTCCAAAAATAATAAATAACGTATATAGAGGCTTTATAATTAAAATTTTTTTTATTTTGCAATATATAAGCCTTAATTTGATGTTTTATGCTGTTGAGATTTACTCAGGATTCGTATAAGCCTTAATATTTAATTTTTTGGAATTCAAAATTTTTTTAAGCATGGAAGGAATTGAGCTATGAGACTGAAATGTTATATTTAAGTTAAACACCCCCGGGACCGTGAAAATAAGCTTTTAATCAAAATCGGCCAAAAAGTACTAGTATTTTACTGATGTAGCTTTTCAGATTTTTTCGATTTTCTCAAAATGAAAGGGCTTTTTACCATTTCTTCAGGCCTGCCCGAGCCGCCCGGAATTTTTTCAAATCCGCCCATTCCCGCCCGAGATTTAGTGAATGAATGAACGAATGTCTAACAATTTTTAAATAAAATTTCATTTGCATGCCCGTCGAAATTAAATACTCTATTTTTTAAAAAGTTTTTTATTCTTTGATATTTTCCCGAAAACTGAATAGTTTTTTAAATAATCCTGAAGAAAACGACATTTTTCGTAAAAGCAAAGAAAACTCAAAACAAAATCATACAGGTTGTCATTAAAAAACATGTAAATACTAAACAAATTCGCTGAGAAAATTACTGGATGCAAGGAATTTGCCCGCCGAAGGCGGCGCAATTTGCTCGCCGAAGGCGAGCAAGGGGGTCAGGGGGCGGAGCCCCCCTGGAAAATCGGCGCCCTAGTTGAGCTTCGCCCCCCCCCCCCCGCCCTCAAAGGCTAGGTTGCACGCCGCTGGTGACGCGGTTATTTTAAAATATGTCTCTTGTTCCCTAAGATTTGAGTACCTCATATTACTGACGATGAAGTCGCTGGCACCGAAAGCTTTAATATCTTTCCCCGTCATTTTCAGTGTTCCTGTTTCAGAAGCAACGATCTCTTTAATGAGTAGTGGTTCCAGTTTTGGTACATTAAGTTCAGGAATACCTGCAAATAAATTTAAAATTAACAATTTTCCGATAAAAATAATATTTTTTATTATTTATGTAGCATAATAATTAAAAAAATAAAAATTGATAATTAGTCTATTTTAGCAAATTTTACTTACTAACTAATAAATACTATAATTAATTTCCTTTTGATAATTCAAAGTTTCGATAATTCGAGTTTTGCTTGTAGTCTCTTTGATTTCATTATTGAGAGTCGAGTGTTTAAATTTTATTTCAGCATAATTAAAAGATTAGGTTCATTCTTTCTTTGATTATATGCTTAGAATTTCACTTCAAAATTTTGTTTGAGTATATAAATTCAAAAATTCAATTATGGAAATTAAAATATGTTTAAATATGCAAGAAAAATCTAGGTGTGACTGGTTTTGCTCAGCACAAACTTTCTCTTACCTTCGGTAATCGAAAGTTGTGTTCTGTGCTTTGTCACTCCACCAGATTTTTGTGTTGAGATATGTTTAGTTTCAGCCGATTTATCAGATTCAAGAAGGTAATCAAATTTATAAACATGGGAAAATATTTATATTTTGTTACCATGGCAACCATTTTACTTTTTTTTTTTTTCCTATCTTTCCTATGAAGCACAAGAATAAAGCGGTCTTCAAACAATTTGAGAGCAAAATGAGAATATACGTTTTAAGAGCATATAAAAAATAATTGATTTTTGAATTTTAATCAAAATCATTAGAGCGAATTTTGATTAAATCGAAAAAAACTGAAAAAGTGCATCAGTAAAATACTAGTACTCTTTGGCCGATTTTGTTTAAAAGGTTGTTTTCACCCTTCCAGGGGGTGCTTAACCCTTAAATATAAAATTTCAACTTTCTGTAGCTCTTATCGTTGTTGAGATATTTTGCCAACAAGTAATACACTGACAGCAGACAGACACACAGAGACCATGTTACGAAAACCACTTTTTTGGATCGGGGGACCTCAAAACGTGTATATCCGTCAAAATCTCGTCATCACATTTTTGACATGAATCCAATACTTTTCTCACTATATATATAAAATAGGTAAGATAGGTAAAAAAGAGAATGAAAAAAAAAAAAAATTTATTTCTTTATGAATCCTGATCTCGAAATTTTCCTTGTTTATTTAGACTACAGACCTTAAAAAGCTACTCACCTTTTGCAAGATATGGTCGGATTTCTCCACAGATTTTTGTACACATTTGGAGATCTCAGGATCAGATCGTGTTTTACAAATATTAATATAGGATGCTGAAATAAGGGAAAAAAAAAAAAAAAAATTAAATTAGAGCAAAAAAATATATTAAGCACTCATTATATGAATGTACAAAAATGTCATCCAGGTGATTAAACGTGCTAAGAGTTATTTTCAGCATGCGAGTTGTGGCTTAGTATGATGGCGTCATCAAAAGATGAACCTTGACAGAAATTGGAATTGCTCATTCACGCCCCAAGACACAACGGAGACAACAATTAGTCATTTTTTTGTTCCTTATTTGAAAAGTTAAAAAAAAATTTATTTGAAATTCATCTTAACTTAGAGGCAATTGATGAAACTTCAGTCACCAACAATCAAGGGCGGATACAAGGGGGGGGGGAGAAAGGGTAAATCCCCCCCCCTCGAGATTAAAAAAAAAAAAAAAAAAAACAACTTTTTTCGCAAAAAAAATTTATTTTTAATGTAAAATTTTAAATATTAATACTTAAAAAATTTGATTTGTATTTATATTCTGGCAAACAAGTACAGAATGCGCCTTTAAATTACCGAAATTAAGAAAAAATTGTGGCTGTGCGATCAGTCACACCAGATTACCCCCCCGAGAAACACCTCTGGATCCGCCCTTGCCAACAATACAGACATGCCACATTTTAATTGGGGATTTTATTCAGTGGCGTCATTTCAACTTTTTCTTGAGGGGGATTTTTTCTTGGAGGGGCAAACTTTTTTCTTAACTTTTCTTGGGTGGGGGGCAAACATTTTTTTCTTAAAATTTACTTACAAATAGATACTCAAATTTGGCCAAAAGATATTTAATTTAATTAATTGTTTAATTTTGTACATATTGTATATTCATAGGGGCAATTACCCCCCCCCCAAACGGCTCTGAAGTAGAGGCTTGCGTGGTATTTTTTAATGAAATTAAGGTGACAATTATTTTCCAAATTGCCCCCCCTCCCAAAGGGCTCTGATTTTTATAAAATTTTATATTATTCTAAAGAAAATATTTCAAAATATATCTACTAGTATAAGCTTATAAAGTGTACAAAATTAAACAATTAAATTAAATATCTTTTGGCCAAATTTGAGAACTTATTTGTAAGAAAATTTAAAGCAAAAAAAAGATTAAAGGAAAAAATTTGCCCTCCCCTCCCCCCCCAAAAAAAAAAAAATTGAAATGACGTCACTGTTCTGCTTAATGTCAAACTGAGAAGTCCATTCAAAGAAATCATAAACCTCCTCCAGATAAAAATCCTAGTTGCGCCACTGCAATTGATATAAATAAATATGCCAAGAATCGTTAATAATAAGTTATCGTTAAGGTCCAAAATGCCGAAAAAGACTAAGAAATCATTGAATAATATAAATGGGTTTGTTCAATCGGAAAGCTATCAGTTAATTGTTCGAAAATATGGATTAATAAAGAGATTAATGAGAATTAGCAAAATCCAACATAAATAGAATAAACCAGTTTAAATGCAAAGAGCTTATTTTATAATCTCATAAAAAATCCTTGATCTGTATTAATGTAGGTTATTGAACATCGTCTCGGTTCGAAGTAAATTGAAATTAATGGATGGAATTTTATATGATAAATAATAATATATTGTATTGTATGAATGTCTTCTGACTCAGCTAAACGTAAGCGCATATTACGTCTGAATAACATGCAAATGTTCGTTTTTATTAGCTAGCTTCAAATTGTGTTCGACATATTTGATAAGCTATTATGTTTAATGATCACTAGCAGGGTGGAGTTAAATTTATGTATGATGTATTGAATATAAAATTAAGTCTTTTGTAAAATTTATATTCATCAAATTTTTAACCATAAGATAAATTAATAAATTTTAGATCAATGATATGAGAAAATTAATAAATTGAGAGTCCAAACAAAAAATAGAGGCTATTTATTTGAATACGCTTATACCTGTATTCATAGTCGTTCCTTGAGGAAGAAGGAATCCTTATATCTATACATTTATATAGGCATAAGGATTCCTTGTTCCTCAAGCAATGACTATGAATACGGGTATTAGTATCAGGATTTGGAATTGGTGGGGGAAATGCAATGGTATATTGATTGCCTCCCCTCCCCCCTTTTTTTGGGGGATTGTCCAGTAGAGAAAGAAAAATCATATATACCAGGGGTGGACAAACTGTGGGTCGCGAGCCACATGCGGTTCTTTGAAGGATTCTAAAAAAAAGGGTAGATAATTGAACACCCCTAATAATTTCTGTAAAAAAGTTTTTTTAACATCTTTTTTGCATACTTTTTTAAATACGAATTTAATTGCGGCTCGCGAAAAATTTCAATTTTCTATCAATCGTGGTTTATTTTAATTAGTAGTTGTAGTATCTTGTAGTTAATTTGAATTATTAATCACTTATGAATAATGCTAAAAATGTCTTTTATTACTAGTAATAATAATCGTGAAAGTTTGATAAAATCGTATTATTTTTATGCAAACAATATTCTATATCAATTTATACCAAAAACAATGGCCTGCGATGGCGAAAAAGACCTAAAATAATTTGTATTTGCCCCTTACTGAGAAAAATGTCTATGCATCGTAGTCTGATGCTTCTTAAACTTTTTGAAGTCGAGGCACCTAAGTCAATATCTAACGCCCCCCCCTATTTTTTTAAATCTCAGATTGGTTAAAAAACTATTTTTAATTTTGAATTTCGTATATTCATATACTTACTAGTCAATGCATGCAATTACTAATGTTCATTATCGAAATTTTATAATTATATTCCAAGTATTTAAACTTATTTAATAATAATAATAATTTATTTGTTACATTTGCGACTCTTCGCGGCCCCCTCCGGATAATCCATGGCTCCTAGGAGGCTGTGGCCCACTACTCTGAGAAGAACTGGTCTAAGTAATATTAAAGCACATCAAGACGTCTTCTTGCTTTGTGTGCCTAGTGGGTAGGCAACCAAGAAGGCTGGGCTGACAAAAGGGTAGCCTTAAAATTAATTATTTTTAAGTCTTCGGCATCTTAGGCTATATAGACTTTAATGAAACTAATTATACTATACCTAGTATATTAGAGGGTTCATTTGGTACCATTTGGTATATTTGGTATCCAAATAATTTAAATAAATATTCATCGGGCAATCTGGGATTCGAATCCACTCCCCATGGCTTTAAGCTTATCAATATTGACATTCTAGCCTCTAAGCCACGGAGAGGAGGGGGGAGGGTTAAAATCGATTTATTTATTATTTATATTATATAAACTTCATCGTTAAGACTTATAGTCTACCCGTATTCATAGTCGTTCCTTTAAGGAGAAGGAACCCTTATATCTATACATTTATATAGGCATAAGGATTCCTTGTCCCTCAAGCAATGACTATGAATACGGGTATTAGAGGGGAGGGATCGTTTAAAATGCAAATAAATTTTTTGTAAAGTATAGATCCAAAGTGAACAAACAAAATCTGTCAACTTGAAACACTCCTGGACAGCTTTGTTAATCACAAAAAAAAGCGAGATTGACATTCAAAAAGTCGGTAAGAAAAAATTTTTATATTCAAATTTTTTAAATAAATCCTTTTCATCAATTCAACAATATTTTAAAAAATTCAATACAAAAGTGGACAATTATTCTCAAAGATGGTTTTCAAAAACCGCATGTTCATTTGAATACCAAGACACCATTCTATTATTTAAACAATATTTGATTCATTGAGTCCTTTATAATCTATAATAACCGAGTAATAACAACTTAGCTCAAAGAAACCCTATTAACATAATAATAAAAAAATTAAATAAGCTTACGTAATTGAGCCAAGGAAGAAGTAAGCAGGAAAGCCATAATGGCCAACGTCGACGTCATGTCCATCTCGACCGATGGGCTGTGAACAAAACAAAAATGTCCTCTGGTTATATAATCTTAAATAGTATAACATTTTCAGGCAAATTAGACATAAATAATTGCAAATAGTTTAAACTTGAAAAAAAAATGGATTTTTTTTTCTAAAGAAATGATAGATTTAAGAAAAAGAATGGATAAATTATATTTGATTATGTTCTTAAAATAATAAGCAATTCATATTTTGTTTTAATAATATAATGATGATAATACCATAAGGGAGATATTCAATTGGAAAAAAATTTATATAGACTTTAAACAATTCACATATTAATTACTATATATTTTGGGGGTTCCAGGCCTTATTTATTGATATACCATTTGGTATACAAATAGTCCTGGGATCCGAACCTACCCGCCTTGGCTTTTAGATTAACAATATTGACATACCATATGTCCGACATGGCCTGTCTGTCTGTGTGTGTGTGTGTGTGTTCAATTTTAAGCATGAAGGAATTGAGCTATGAGGTTGAAATTTTATATATAAGTTAAACACCCCCCGGGAGCGTGAAATTAAGCTTTTAATCAAAATCGGCCAAAGAGTACTAGTACTTTACTGATGTACTTTTTCAGTTTTTTTCGATTTTCTCAAAA
>JAKCPI010024776.1:0-20660 GCA_023213315.1 Euborellia annulipes
TATTCTTCCAGTTCATGATTAATCTATCATCAGATATGGGCGCATCATTATAAGCCTATTATTTATAAATTTTTCTGAGTCAAAACAGAACAGAACAGAGCAACCTGCCTTTTTTTTTTTTTTTTTTCTTAAGGTCCTTCTCATCATCTAAGAAATTTATTAGACCCCATCCCTATTTATTCAAATGATTTGTAGTCAAATCAAATGAAATAAATTTTCTCACTGGGATGGGAAGCGAGCCAGGACTCCGGTGCGAGAAGCTGTCTTCCCACTGAGCCACGGCTCCCGGGCGAGAAACAACCTGCCTTGAGCTATAAAATTTGCACGAATTGGTAATATTCGGGAGTGTCAACAATTCTTTGATTTTTTTCTATATAAGAAATTTTATTAAAATTTCACCTCAGTTTTCCTTGTTTTTTTATTAAATTTTGAAACACTCTTCATTCAAATTTATGGAAAATTTGAAAGCCTCTTCATCTAAATTTAATGGAAATTTTGAAACCCTCTTCATCCAAATTTGATTAAATTTCAGCCAATAAAAATAATTTTTTCTTGTTTTAATATTTATCTTTCTTGAAATTATTCTTTTAGATAAGGATAATGAATGACGTGGATCTGGAAAATGTTTAAACCGTTTAAAAATTTATTAATAACATATAAAACAGTAGAAGTGTACAAAAGGTATTGTTGGTTTGTATATTCATTCAAGTAAATTTTATATTAAACGGGAGTGCACTTTATTTGTTACGAAAATTCATTTAATCATTTAAAAAATTTTATTAAATTTTGAGATCAATTGGTTTGTCCTTAAAAAAAAAAAATCTTAAATGAATTTTCGTTTGAGTTCTAAAAACTATGGAATTTAATTTACTGATGAACCGAAGAAGGAACGCAAGGTGTTAAAAAAGGAGTGTGAACAATAATACTTGACTTATTTAGGGTGGAAGGAGAGTATCAAGAGAGTAGCTTGCACTTATTCATTGGCAATTTCTACCATAATTTCGAAAGAGATTTTTCAATATTTGGTTGAAGCTCTTGAGCAAATACTGCAAAATTTGAATTGATTGCGTTGTTTACAACATCACTAAAAACAAAAATACAATAATAAATTTCTGTTGCCAAAATATACACTTATGTTTTACATCTTTTTTTTTATATACGGATACATAGAAAAAGAACAAGAAGTAATTTTAAATTTAAAGTATTCTTATAATTAATTTCCATTGAAGTGAAGTGACTTGCTACGAAGTACAGTGAGGGGGACAATATTAAGTCCCACCCATGCGTTTTCTACTTGTAGATTGTTAATTGTTTAAAAAGAATATTTTAAATTTTTTTAATGGAAACTTCCATAAGGTTCAAACCCTAGAAAATTTCCAATAAAGATTTTCATTTCTTTTATAAAAACAATGAAAGTAATCTCTAAGGAGAGAACGCATGGATGGGGACTTAATATTGTTCCTCACTGTACTTTATGAAATTTCTAGTCAATGAGGCCATTTATTTAATTTTATTGATGTAATGTCTCTTGGGGGTTTCTGATGAGAATCGAACAAATATCAAAAATAATAAACTGGAAATTAGCCTACTTACCTAAAATTTTCTCTCCTCCAAAAAGATTTGACAATTGCATTGATCCTTTGCCAATTTTATATTTAATTTTGATATCAGAAAATTTTAGATATTCTTCACCATCTTTCTGTATTGGTTCTCCTACTAAAGAAACATCAGCTTTGCAATTTGCTGAAAAAAGTAAAAAACAACATTAATTACAATCTTTCCACAAAAGCCTAACAAGGATTATTGAAAATTCAATTCCCCGGGGTCCCCCCCTCCCCCACTCCGTGGCCGAGAGGATAGAGTTGTTGACAAATGGCAATAATGATAGTCTGGAAACCACGAGGCGCGGCTTCGGATCTCAGGCAGTGACAATTAATTTATTTAAATCATTTGAATACCAAATGATATAAATAAGCTCGCCATGGAAGGGTAGCCCATGTACGGGGGGATACATTTTTTTTTAAATAATAAGTATCATAAAGAGTCTAAATGGCCTGAGATGAGGAAAAGAATAAAATTTAAAAAAAATTCTACTCAATGAAATTTACTTGATACACCAAAATTCAAAGTGCCAAATGTGTCTTTATGCTTACTGAAATTGCCAGTGAGTGGTCCATTGCCTTTGATAGGAATAAGCAGAAGTCGTCCAGTTACATCATAATCACCAGTGACATACAATTGAGGGAAATCAAGAGTAAATGAACAAGACAAGGGATTTGTTGTCACCCTGAAAAAAATTAAATCATTAGTAAACACACTCTTTCAAAAAGAGGATCAAAAATTTAAATGATTTTTTTTTTGCCTATTTTGGAGGAAGGGCAACTCTCTATTTACTCTTTCTTACTTACTTGGGAAGAAATATATTCATGATTTTTAGGAATGGAATTTCATTCATTCTTAGTGTCCGTTTCAATTAGCAAATTTAGACAAAAGGCAAGCAGGGATGGGCAGAATTGCGATTCTTTTGGATTTAAATCCGCATCTGGATCGAAATTCTTTTTTTTAGGGTGGATCTTGATCCAAATCAAAGGGGAGTTGAATTTAAGAATTTGGATCAGAAATCATTTTTGCTCTCTGGATCTAGGATCGGATCGATAGCAATCCAGAATTTTTGCGAACAAAAGATTGCCAATCCCTTAAAAACTTTTTATTTATCTTTCATCCAAACGTCTAAAAATGTGCGAATTCGGCAGAAGAATTAGTTTTTAATTCGTCAATTTTGGATGCAGAAACCGGTCCTTAGTAAGTGATTTTGACAATCTTGGTTTGGATTTATCTTAACGTGGATGGATTTAATAATAATAGGCATGTGTTAATATTCCGGATAAATTTTTTTTGTTAATGGGGTGAGATTATTACACTCACTTTCCTACTTCATGAGGATGGGCTTGAACAAGAGCAGTAGCCTCATTTCAACTTTTTCTTGGGGGGGGTGGGGGAGGAAAATACCTCCTCTTCCCTCCGCAATTGACGCTACTGAACAAGAGATACGTAATCAGATGCTTATACACTTAGATTAGCTTTAGCATAATTAATAATTGTTTTAAAATTAAAAAAACGTTTTTAGCTATGTGATTTCCTGTTTAATATTTTCATTCAACGAAATGAATAAATTATTTTTTTGTCCTTCACAGTATTAAAATTAATTAATTTGGTATGATATACCTCTTTCTAGTTTGTCCTTATCTAATATTGATATGTGACGGTCAGTGGCGTAACCAGGGGGGGCGAGGGGGGCGCAGGCCCCCGCCCAGGCGCATCGAGGCCATGGCGCCCCTCGAAACCGGCATAGGCGCCCTACGGCCTCTAAAATATAGCCCAGCGTATGTGATTTTATCATATTCTTTTCATCGATTGTCTTAAAAAATTGATTGTTTTTCTTTTAAAAATTATATTACAACTTGAATTCTACTATTTTAAATGAATTTAATTCCAAAAATAATAAATAACGTATATAGAGGCTTTATAATTAAAATTTTTTTATTTTGCAATATATAAGCCTTAATTTGATGTTTTTATGCTGTTGAGATTTACTCAGGATTCGTATAAGCCTTAATATTTAATTTTTTGGAATTCAAAATTTTTTTAAGCATGAAGGAATTGAGCTATGAGACTGAAATGTTATATTTAAGTTAAGCACCCCCGGGACCGTGAAAATAAGCTTTTAATCAAAATCGGCCAAAAAGTACTAGTATTTTACTGATGTAGTTTTTCAGATTTTTTTCGATTTTCTCAAAATGAAAGGGCTTTCACCCATTCTTCAGGCCCGCCCGAGCCCGCCCGGAATTTTTTCAAATCCGCCCATTCCCGCCCGGGATTTAGTGAATGAATGAACGAATCTGTCTAACAATTTTTAAATAAAATTTCATTTGCATTTGCCCGTCGAAAATAAAATACCTATTTTAAAAAAGTTTTTTATCTTTGAATATTTTCCCGAAAACTGAATAGTTTTTAAATAATCACAGGAGAAAACGACATTTTTCGTAAAAGCCAAGAAAACTCAAAACAAAATCATACAGGTGTCATTAAAAAACACATGTAAATATAAACAAATTCGCTGAAGAAAGAATTGCTGGATGCAAGAAATTTGCCCGCCGAAGGCGGCAATTACTCGCCGAAGGCGAGCAAGGGAGTCCAGGGGGCGGAGCTCCCCTGAAGTAGCTCCGGCGCCCTGAGTTGGGCTTCCCCCCCGCCCTCAAAGGCTGGTTACGCCGCTGGAGACGCGGTTATTTTAAAATATGTCTCTGTTCCCTAAGATTTGAGTACCTCATATTACTGACGGTGAAGTCGCTTGCACCTTTAGCTTTAATATCTTTCCCCATCATTTTCAGTGTTCCTGTTTCCGAAACAACGATCTACTTTAATGAGTAGTGGTTCCAGTTTTGGTACATTAAGTTCAGGAATACCTGCAAAATAGGTTTAAAAATTAACAATTTCCGATAAAAATAAATTTTTTTATTATTTATGTAGCATATGTGAAGATAAGTTAAAAAAATAAAAATTGATAATTAGTCTATTTTAGCAAATTTTACTTACTAACTAATAAATACTATAATTAATTTCCTTTTGATAATTCAAAGTTTCGATAATTCGAGTTTTGCTTGTAGTCTCTTTGATTTCATTATTGAGAGTCGAGTGTATTAAATTTTATTTCAGCATAATTAAAAGATTAGGTTCATTCTTTCTTTGATTATATGCTTAGAATTTCACTTCAAAATTTTGTTTGAGTATATAAATTCAAAAATTCAATTATGGAAATTAAAAATATGTTTAAATATGCAAGAAAAATCTAGGTGTGACTGGTCGCACAGCACAAACTTTCTCTTACCTTCGGTAATCGAAAGTTGTGTTCTGTGCTTGTCACACCAGATTTTTTTTTTTTGTGTTGAGATATGTTTAGTTTCAGCCGATTTATCAGATTCAAGAGGTAATCAAATTTATAAACATGGGAAAATATTTATATTTTGTTACCATGGCAACCATTTTACTTTTTTCCTATCTTTCCTATGAAGCACAAGAATAAAGCGGTCTTCAAACAATTTTGAGAGCAAAATGAGAATATACGTTTTAAAGAGCATATAAAAAATAATTGATTTTTGAATTTTAATCAAAATCATTAGAGCGAATTTTGATTAAATCGAAAAAAAACTGAAAAAGTGCATCAGTAAAATACTAGTACTCTTTGGCCGATTTTGTTTAAAAGCTTATTTTCACCCTTCAGGGGAGGTGCTTAACTTAAATATAAAATTTCAACTTCGTAGCTCTTATCGTTGTTGAGATATTTTGCTAACAGACACACTGACAGGCAGACAGACACACACAGACCATGTTACGAAAACCACTTTTTTGGATTCGGGGGACCTCAAACGTGTATATCCGTCAAAATCTCGTCATCACATTTTTGAGATGAATCCAATACTTTCTCACTATATATATAAATAGGTAAGAGGAAGTAAAAAGAGAATGAAAAAAAAAGAATTTATTTCTTTTTTATGAATCCTGTTCTGAAATTTTCCTTGTTTATTTAGATTACAGACCTTAAAAGCTACTCACCTTTTGCAAGATATGGTCGGATTTCCTCCACAGATTTTTGTACACATTTGGAGATCTCAGGATCAGATCGTTTACAAATATTAATATAGGATGCTGAAATAAGGGGAAAAAAAAAATTAAATTAGAGCAAAAAAATATATTAAGCACTCATTATGTGAATGCATAAATGTCATCCAGGTGATTGTACGTGCTAAGAGTTATTTAGCATGCGAGTTGTGGCTTAGTTGTGATGGCGTCATCAAAAGATGAACCTTGACAGAAATGGAATTGCTCATTCATGCCCAAGACACAACGGAGACAACAATTAGTCATTTTTTTTGTTCCTTATTTGAAAAGTTAAAAAAAAAAATTTATTTGAAATTCATCTTAACTTAGAGGCAATTGATGAAACTTTCAGTCACCAACAATCAAGGGCGGATACAAGGGGGGGGAGAAAGGGTAAATCCCCCCCCCTCGAGATTTAAAAAAAAAAAAAACAACTTTTTTTCGCAAAAAAAAATTTATTTTTAATGTAAAATTTTAAATATTAATACTTAAAAATTTGATTTGTATTTATATTCTGGCAAACAAGTACAGAATGCGCCTTTAAATTACCGAAATTAAGAAAAAAATTGTGTGCTGTGCGATCAGTCACACCAGATTCCCCCCCCCCCCGAGAAACACCTCTGGATCCGCCCTTGCCAACAATACAGACATGCCACATTTTAATTGAAGATTTTATTCAGTGGCGTCATTTCAACTTTTTCTTGAGGAGGGGGGATTTTTTTCTTGGAGGGGCAAACTTTTTTTCTTAACTTTTCTTGGGTGGGGGGGCAAACATTTTTTTCTTAAAATTTACTTACAAATAGATACTCAAATTTGGCCAAAAGATATTTAATTTAATTAATTGTTTAATTTTGTACATATTGTATATTCATAGATGTATTTTGAAATATTTTATTTAAAGAATAATATAAAATTTTATAAAAATCAGAGCCCTTGGGGGGGGCAATTACCCCCCAAATGACGGCTCTGAAGTAGAGGCGTGCCTGGTATTTTTAATGAAATTAAGGTGACAATTATTTTCCAAATTTGCCCCCCCCCCTCCCAAAGGGCTCTGATTTTTATAAAATTTTATATTATTCTAAATAAAATATTTCAAAATATATCTACTAGTATAAGCTTATAAACTGTACAAAATTAAACAATTAAATTATCTTTTGGCCCAATTTGAGAACTTTTGGCCCAATTTGAGAACTTATTTGTAAGAAAATTTTAAGCAAAAAAAAGGTTTGTCCCTCCAAGAAAAAAATTTGCCCCCCCCCCCAAAAAAAAAAAATTTGAAATGACGCCACTGTTCTGCTTAATGCCAAACTGAGAAGTCCCTTCAAAGAAATCATAAACCTCCTCCAGATAAAAATCCTAGTTGCGCCACTGCAATTGATATAAATAAATATGCCAAGAATCGTTAATAATAAGTTATCGTTAAGGTCCAATATGCCGAAAAAGACTAAGAAATCATTTAATAATATAAATGGGTTTGTTCAATCGGAAAGCTATCAGTTAATTGTTCGAAAATATGGATTAATAAAGAGATTAATGAGAATTAGCAAAATCCAACATAAATAGAATAAACCAGTTTAAATGCAAAGAGCTTATTTTATAATCTCATAAAAAATCCTTGATCTGTATTAATGTAGGTTATTGAACATCGTCTCGGTTGGAAGTAAATTGAAATTAATGGATGGAATTTTATATGATAAATAATAATATATTGTATTGTAAGAATGTCTTCTGACTCAGCTAAACGTAAGCGCATATTACGTCTGAATAACATGCAAATGTTCGTTTTTATTAGCTAGCTTCAAATTGTGTTCGACATATTTGATAAGCTATTATGTTTAATGATCACTAGCAGGGTGGAGTTAAATTTATGTATGATGTATTTGAATATAAAATTAAGTCTTTTGTAAAATTTATATTCATCAAATTTTTAACCATAAGATAAATTAATAAATTTTAGATCAATGATATGAGAAAATTAGAAAATTTAGAGTCCAAACAAAAATAGAGGCTATTTATTTGAATACGCTTATACCTGTATTCATAGTCGTTCCTTGAGGAAGAAGGAATCCTTATATCTATACATTTATATAGGCATAAGGATTCCTTGTTCCTCAAGCAATGACTATGAATACGGGTATTAGTATCATAGGATTTGGAATTGGTGGGGGAAATGCAATGGTATATTGATTGCCTTCCCCCCCTTTTTTGGGGGGGATTGTCCAGTAGAGAAAGAAAAATCATATATACCAGGGGTGGACAAACTGCGGCTCGCGAGCCACATGCGGTTCTTTGAAGGATTCTAAAAAAAAGGGTAGATAATTGAACACCCCTAATAATTTCTGTAAAAAAGTTTTTTTAACATCTTTTTTGCATACTTTTTAAATACGAATTTAATTGCGGCTCGCGAAAAATTTCAATTTTCTATCAATCGTGGTTTATTTTAATTAGTAGTTGTAGTATCTTGTAGTTAATTTGAATTATTAATTTATATAATTAGATATTACTTCATGTACCCGAAAAAAGATATAAGGGTGTGCCGCCGGGAGTCGAACCACGGATCCACCGATTTGTGCTCGGTGTCTTCTTATTTATGAATTATTAATCATTTATGATTAATGCTAAAAATGTCTTTTATTACTAGTAATAACAATCGTGAAAGTTTGATAACCCTAGGGGGCCGTGGCCCACTACTTTGAGAAGAACTGGTCTAAGTAATATTAAAGCACATCAAGACGTCTTCTTGCTTTGTGTGCCTAGTGGGTAGGCAACCAAGAAGGCTGGGCTGACAAAAGGGTAGCCTTAAAATTAATTATTTTTAAGTCTTCGGCATCTTAGGCTATATAGACTTTAATGAAACTAATTATACTATACCTAGTATATTAGAGGGTACAGGAATTTGTATTTATACCATTTGGTATATTTGGTATCCAAATAATTTAAATAAATATTCATCGGGCAATCTGGGATTCGAATCCACTCCCCATGGCTTTAAGCTTATCAATATTGACATTTCTAGCCTCTAAGCCACGGAGAGGAGGGGGGAGGGTTAAAATCGATTTATTTATTATTTATATAATATAAACTTCATCGTTAAGACTTATAGTCTACCCGTATTCATAGTCGTTCCTTGAAGGAGAAGGAACCCTTATATCTATACATTTATATAGGCATAAGGATTCCTTGTTCCTCAAGCAATGACTATGAATACGGGTGTTAGAGGGGGAGGGATCGTTTAAAATGCAAATAAATCTTTTTGTAAAGTATAGATCCAAAGTGAACAAACAAAATCTGTCAACTTGAAACACTCCTGGACAGCTTTGTTAATCACAAAAAAAAGCGAGATTGACATTCAAAAAGTCGGTAAGAAAAAATTTTTATATTCAAATTTTTTAAATAAATCCTTTTCATCAATTCAACAATATTTTAAAAAATTAAATACAAAAGTGGACAATTATTCTCAAAGGTGGTTTTCAAAAACCGCATGTTCATTTGAATACCAAGACACGATTCTATTATTTAAACAATATTTGTTTCATTGAGCCTTTATAATCTATAATAACCGAGTAATAACAACTTAGCTCAAAGAAACCCTATTAACATAATAATAAAAAAATTAAATAAGCTTACGTAATTGAGCCAAGGAAGAAGTAAGCAGGAAAGCCATAATGGCCAACGTCGACGTCATGTCCATCTCGACCGATGGGCTGTGAACAAAACAAAAATGTCCTCTGGTTATATAATCTTAAATAGTATAACATTTTCAGGCAAATTAGACATAAATAATTGCAAATAGTTTAAACTTGAAAAAAAAATGGATTTTTTTTTTCTAAAGAAATGATAGATTTAAGAAAAAGAATGGATAAATTATATTTGATTATCTTCTTAAAATAATAAGCAATTCATATTTTGTTTTAATAATATAATGATGATAATACCATAAGGGAGATATTCAATTGGAAAAAAATTTATATAGACTTTAAACAATTCACATATTAATTACTATATATTTTGGGGGTTCCAGGCCTTATTTATTGATATACCATTTGGTATACAAATGACTGCCTGGGATCCGAACCTACCCGCCTTGGCTTTTAGATTAACAATATTGACATACCATATGTCCGACATGGCCTGTCTGTCTTGTGTGTGTGTGTGTGTGTTCAATTTTAAGCATGAAGGAATTGAGCTATGAGGTTGAAATTTTATATATAAGTTAAACACACCCCGGGAGCGTGAAATTAAGCTTTTAATCAAAATCGGCCAAAGAGTACTAGTACTTTACTGATGTACTTTTTCAGTTTTTTTCGATTTTCTCAAAATTCGCTCCAACGATTTTTTTTTTAAATTCAAAAATCAATTATTTTTTAGATGCTCTTTAAAATGTATATTCTCGTTTTGCCCTCAAAATTGTTTGAAGCACACTTTACTCTTGTGCTTCATAGAGAAGATAGGAGAAATGGTTGCCCTGGTAACAAAATATAAATATTGTTTATAAATTTGACATCTTAAATTCTAATATATTGGCGGAAACTAAATATATGTCGACACGAAAAATCTGGTGTGACAAGCACAGAACACAACTTTCGATTACCGAAGGTAAGAGAAAGTTGTGTGCTGTGCGACAGTCACATCAGATTTTTTGATTTTCAAACATCAATATTCGAAGGTGGTGGAGATATTGACAATAATATTGATCAGTGTGCGGTCTGTCGTTATTGAAGTGCATATTGACAATAGTATTGTCAATAATATTATTGACAATATTACGACTTGGCCAGAGGGGGGAGATCTATATTAATTGGTAGACAAGATAAAATTAATATAAACATATTTTGTCAAAAAGTGACCCTTGTATTATCTTTATGGCAATTCTAAGGGCCGGTTGCTTCATCCTGGGTGAGCTTGTTAGCCCCGACTTTTTTTATAGTGCAGAAACCCACTTCAGTTTTATTTTTATAGTAAAATATACGATATTTCATCATTTTATTGCTAAAAGAAGTATTCTAGAAGTAGATATATTTGTTATTTTACCTTATATTCTACTTATTTTATCAATAAAATGATGAAATGTTGTATATTTTATAAAATATGTTATAGGCTAGGGCCCGCTTGCATCAGATCTCGTCGCCATATTTAGCCCTGAGTTAACCTCACTTTTGAGTAATTTCATATAGATATATGGGGAATTGGAGCCAAGGTCCGGGCTAAAGTTAGCCCAGGCCCAAAGGTGGGGCTAAGATTTAGCCCTGGGTTGACACGTACGAACATGTATTATGAACTCAAGCATCCTAACTTCACCAATATAAATGTAAAAAATAATATAAATGCAATATGGAATCTACCGTTTTTTTGTTATTATTCATTTTATGTCAATCAGGATTATACTTGTATATCCAGGATATATTGCAAGTTGTTGAATATTCTCCTAACTTCATCTAAGGCATTGCACATGTCTTGTTAATAAAACTATTTGTTTTCAAATTGAATGCAAATTGATATTAAATATTTATATGAATTTTTCAGTTGATATTACTTCTTGTTAGGTGAAAATAAAAGGTATATTTCTTTTTGAAATTATCTTTATTTGAGCCACACAGCTGGCAATTTGTCAAAATAGTTGTGAAGATTGGAACAATTGACTAATTGTTATGTGAAAACTAATAAATCTTGTTTATTTTTTTGAAAATTTTCAAATTTTAGCAAAAAAAATTAAATTCTTATATTTAAATGTATATTAATAATATTTTAATAATGAAGAATTGGAGATATCAGCCAAATTGGAATAATCCAGGTTCAATAAAACTCCCAGAATAAGACGAAGATGGCCAAATAAATTCAGGCCGAAACGTCTTATTCTGGGAGTTTTATTGAACCTGGATTATTCCAATTTGGCTGATATCTCCAATTCTTCATTATTATCACATCACCAGCCACAACCTCAAAAGCAACTATTAATAATATTTATTTAAATTATGAGTGATAATATCAATTTTTATTTTTAATAATTTTTATAAGATGCCTTAATGGAGTTGCAAACTTCACAAACAGAACATGATTTGTTCCCCCGGAAGAGGGTTTCTGCATTACAAAAAAAAAGCCATTTAGCCCGGGGCTAACAAACTCACCCAGGATGAAGCAACCGGCCCTAAGTGTCTGGGTCAATGGCGAAATGAATCATCTGGCCACTTAAAAACATCCTCTTTCTATAAACGAATCATATATCATATAGAGTAGGATATTTCAGGATTATTTATGTTGAAATATAACAATGATCTCTTTTTCTCTCTCTTCTCTCTCCTAATACTACTTTTATAACATGAATGGAGGAGATTTGGGGGTCCAAACCCATTTTTCTCTCATAATTTATATAAAAATATATAACGGAGAGAAATATAGAGGAAACGTTTTAAATCAAGAAATATTCTTTAGTATTTATTTTAGAGTAAAATAAAAAAATAAAAATCTGGTGTGACTGGTCTCATAGCACACAACTTTCTTTTACCTCCAATAAGGTAAGTTGTGTACTATGCTTGTCCCACCAGATCTTTTGTGTCGAGACATATTTAGTTGGCCTAAGTTCCAAACTTGATAGCGATTCTGAGCTACGAATGCTTCCACATCAGTAAAGTGTACTTCAAACAATTTTCCACGAAAAATTTCACTGATATACTTTTTAAAGAGCATAAAAAAATAGTTGATTTCTGAATTTTAATCAGAATCGTTGGAGCGAATTTTGAGAAAATCAAAAAAAAAAAAAAAACTGAAAAAATACATCAGTAAAGTACTAGTACTTTTTGGCAGATTTTGTTCAAAAGCTTATTTTCATGCGGGACCCACTTTTTTGGACACAGGAGACCTCCCCTTTTGGTATCTGAGGCCATTTAGACCCCGTCAATTGAAATGAAGTCAATAAAATAGAAATGAATTTTTGCCGCCTGGGTCAGGAAGCGACCCTCTGACTTATAGTACAAGAAGCGAGTATTCTACCATTGTGCCCAGGGGTATTTTACTATTTTAATTTCATTACAGGATATTGCGCCTCCTAAGCCTAGATTCTAGAGTGAAAAGAAAAACTTTGATTGATTTTTTTAATTTTAGAATTAGGCTAATATAATCGGACTGAAAGTGCTATATTAAAATATTACTATTTAGTGTAAATAACTAATAATCTTAAGTAAAGATTAAAAAAAAAACTAAAAAAGCGAGTAAAGTAAATTATAAAATACTTAAACATAGTTCAATATTTATTATTATTATTAAGCTGACTGTGAGAATTTCTGTGATTAAGACCTGACCAAGCATAGAAGAAACCTTGAATGGGTGACCAAACTAACAGAAACAAAAATATCAAGGCCATCAAAATATAATCATTATATAATCTATAAAATAATTTAACATGCTGAATTAGAAAAAAAAAAATCTTCTCTAGCTCTAAATTTTGAGTGAAGTATGTTATAGAAAAAAAGCATAAAAAAAAAATTAAATAAAAATAAGGAGGGCTAATTTTCAGGTGCTTTATATTAATTTAGAATTTTTTTTCAGTAAAAAATAAAAGTGCCAATTGAAGAGTTTGTTGAAATATCTCTCTCTGCATCTTTGAAGGACCAGATATTGAGAAATCGTCAATAAAATATTTTGTTGCAGAGAGAAAAAAAGGCTTTGAAAATAAATATAAAATTATACAATTTTTTTTTTTTTTTTATTTATATAGACAATATTTTAATATTTTGCAATGTTCATAGATAAATTCATTGCATATTAATAAATGTATAAATACTCTAAATAATAAACCCATTTGAATATATTTACATATAAAAAAAATAAACCATTTGATGGAATGCTTAAACGTCATCTTTGATGATAAATCTGTTAATGAGAAAAGTAAATAAATATGTGAAATAAAAGAAAGTTTAAAAAAAAAATTGGCCCTCGGGGCATGGCGTAGAGGTTAGCGTGCTAACCTCATATACCAAACGTCGCGGGTTCGGACCCCAGGCAGTCCGATGATTTTATTTAAACCATTTGGATACCAAATGGCTTAAATAAGAATGCCTGGACGCCATATATGTATATTTATCAATAACGGATATCGTCAAAAGTCTTATATGGCCTAAGTTGCCGAAAAGACTGTGTGAATGTGTGTGTGAGTGTGAGTGTGAATGAGAAAAAAAGTGTGAGTGTTTAAAAAAAAAAATGGTTTTAAAAAATAAATTATTTTTCGGCAACTAAGACTATTTAAGAGGGGATGCGAATCTCTGGTCACTAGCGCAAGAGGAGTTTTTTTTTTTTTTTTTTTTTAACACTCACACTTTTTTCTCATTCACTCTCACATTCACACAGTCTTTTCGGCAACTTAGGCCATTTAAGACTTTGACGATAACCGTTGTAATTAATATATCAATTTGGGGTTCAGGCATTTCTATTTAAGCCATCTGGTATCCAAATGGCTTAAATAAATTGATCGGACTGCCTGGGGTCCGAACCCGCGACGTTTGGTATATGAGGTTAGCACGCTAACCTCACACCACCCCCGTGGGCGCAAGAGGAGAGTTCACAATTATTGTACTAATGCCCTGAGCCTTTTAAATAGGTTAAATGTTGTAGAATAAAAATAATTTAATTTAATTTTAGTTTTTCAATATCTGAATGAAATTTGACGTGATAGATATCAGAAAAATGAAGTTTTTTCTTTAAAAAAAGAAAAAGAAATAAACTGTTCTAGACATCAAGAATATATTATGAGTAAAGAGCGAAAAAAGTCTCTTATTTTCGGAAAAAGTCGCTTTTAAAGTCTATTCTTTTTTAGCCAAATACTCGGTAAAATGTCTGTTTTTGGCAAAAAAAAGTCTATCAATTTTTACAATTAATAATATGAAAAAGTGAAAGAAATAGAGAACTTAACTATCGATAACCGGAATATGCCAGAGTTAATTTTTTTTTTTTTTAAACATTCACACTTTTTTTTCATTCACACACACATTTACAGTCTTTTCGGCAACTCAGGCCATTTAAGACTTTAGACGATAACCGTTGTAATTAATTAGAAATTAATTAAATAAATAAAAAAATTTAATTTCATTAGTACAAAAGTAAAAATCTGGTGTGACTGGTCGCACAGAATAGAACTTTCTCCTACCTTCGGTAATTGAAAGTGTTTTGTGCTTTTGTCACCCCAGATTTTTTTTATTGACATATAATTATGTAGTTTCCGTCGATATATTAAAATTAAGGATGTAAAACCCTCAAAAGTCGGTCATAAAACTCGCTTTTTTTCATTCAAAAAAAAAGTCTCTGAGAGGCAAAAAAGAGCCAAAATAGTCGCAAAAGTCGTTTTTGAAAATCTCAAAAAACTTTTCTTTTTGTGAGATCAGTGGAGATATCTAAGAACCTGGAAAAGTCTCAAAATTGACAAATGTCGAGACTTTTTCCGTTCTCTAATTATGAGGGTTAAATTTCATAAAAATTTGACATAAGCTACATTAATTTTTTTGTTTTCTGAAAGATAAATAATCCATCTTATTAAGTAATTATAACTGAATTATCAAGGTCAAAGGCCGGAAAATAAAGAAAAAAAAAGTAATTATACAATAATAGAGGGATGGAGTGGTCAGCCAAATTGGAATGCTCGAAGTTCAATATAACTCCCAGAATAAGACGTTTCGGGCTGAATTTATTTGGTCATCTTCAGTTATTGGAAATTATAGACGTCTACTAATATTGCAAAGCGCAGATCTTTAATGAACCTTGAGCATTCCAATTTGGCTGATATCTCCCTCCCTGTATTATAATCACATCACAGCCACCACAACTTCAAGAAATTATTAAGAAATCCTCTAAAACCGATCAGTTTGCCTATTTCTAGGGAGGTTTAACAATTGCGTCCTTTCTAGAGAAATTAATTGAAAAATCCTCAAGTATTGGTTTTTTTATCTGTTAATTACTAAACTCGAATTTATTCACTCAATGATACGTGGTATTCACAATTTGACAGCATAAAAAGAGGTAATTGTTGTTAAATAGCGTATAATCCGTCCAAATTGAAAGGATTATAATACTTCCATTTACATAATAAGTAAAAACAAATAAATTATTCATATTGTATAGCTAAAAACATTTGTAGCCCTTTAATTTCTTTGTTTCTTTAGAAAAGAGTGAATATCTAATAATATGCTGCCTATTATTCAAGGTTACAATATCATAACATTGCACATATCATGTATAATATAATAAATTTATATATTATAATAGCGGTCTGTCCGTCTGTCACTCTCTTGAAACAAAATTTTGCAGTCTTATAAAGGCCGTTAAGGAGAGTCCAGGTCCTGAAATTCCTATAACTTTATAAGTTATTAATTCCTAAAGTTACGTTTTTCCCAAAGGAAATATATAGAGAATTATCTATGTATTCTTTGCATTTCTCATACACACTCACACACACATTCACACGGTCTTTTCGGCAACTTAGGCCATATAAGACTTTTACGATAACCGTTGTATTGAATATATCTATTGTGGGTCCTGGCATTTCCATTTCTCTTTCGTCTCCTTCTAAATTTCCATTTAAGCCATCTTGTATCCAAATGGCTTAAATAAAATCATCGGACTGCCTGGGGTCCGAACCCGCGACGTTTGGTATAGGAGGTAGGCACGCTACCTACTACGCCGAACCGAGGGCATTCTTGCATTTTTTTTTTTTTTTTTTTTTTTTTTTTTTTTTAAAAACATTCACACTTTTCTCATTCACACTCACACTCACACACTCCATTCACACAGTCTTCTCGGCAACTTAGGCCATTTAAGACTTTAGACAATATCCGTTAATGAGTATTATGCATATTGAGGGTCCAGGCATTTTTATTTAAGTCATTTGGTATCCAAATGCCTTAAATAAAATTATCAAACTGCCTGGGGTCCGAACCCGCGACGTTCGATATAGAAGGTAGACCGCTACCAACTACTCCAAGCCCCGTGGGCATTCTTTGCATTTATTCTATGAATGTAAGCAAATCTTCAAGCAGACACTGGATTGTATAGTAATAATAATATTCTTTTCATAAATACAGCTCGCGGGGGGTCCAGGGGGCGAAGCCAAAGGAGGGTGGCGCGGCTAGTAAAATAATAATCTTGATAAAAATTTGATAATTTGAACGCGTATTTTAAAATTAAATTCCTCTTCCTATTTCTTTCTTTCTTTGTAGATAAAACGAAAGGATATGGCAATTACTCTCACAGGTTTAATAAAAGGAAATTCACTTGAAGCCACTTTACTATAACAACTGCATCGAGATGGGGTCTGAGAATTTGAGAAAAAAACAGAAGAAAGGCATATATCTAATCGAAGAAACTAATTTGTGAAGATATAAGAAGAAAGGATGCCTCAAATCTAGTGATTCTAGGATAAATAACACTTTTGACAATTTGTAAAATCTTAAAATCTTCTTTAATTAATGAATTTGAATTATAGGTAAAAGAAATTTAAGCAGATGTATATAATACATTCCATAGATAAATTTTCAAGGTTACAGTGCACTCTGAAATGTTTCAAATGATCCATGAATAATAGTATGTAATCTAGATGAAAATTTTCTTCGTCTCGCCAAGTCACAAATGCAATAAATTATATACATACATATATATCCCATATAATTTATTTTTAAATTATTGTTTGAAATTTTATTAAATTAATAATTTTTTCATAATTAACTTCTCGTAAGTATGTAGTAGAGCCAAAACCGTTGGGAATCTCCCTTCTTAGATGAAAAGATCTGGGTGAAAAATTAGGAGTAATTAGAGATGGAAAATAAAGTAATTTCACGCTTTGATGATAGGTACGACTGGAGGTCGGCTGATTTTGAAATGTATGTGTCTCTAAGCACGAAGTATATTTTAAAGGAAATTCAAAAATTTAATATAATAATAGATAGGGTTGAAAGGCCTTATTCAGTCGGCACAAAAAAAATTTTATATACAGTGTATCTTTTGAAAAATGTCTTTTTTTCCTTTTTCTCCTCAGATTACAGCTTTCGACGGTTTGTGCTAATTTGTGTCTTCTTCAGCCAGAAGAAAATTTGAAAGACCTGCTGTACAGGGGGTCGAAATCTGTGTTCTGAGGAGAAAAAGGGAAATATTTAGACATATTTTGAAAATTTTTAGATTCTGGCATCCCTGTGTGTCTCTAAAGGTTCACTAAGCAGACTAGCTGCAGGAGTGTGGATCCCTTGATCATTTTAAATCATTTTTACTCGGGATAGTGTATTTTTTTTTTTTTTGAATGAATTAGGTCCTTCAACTCTATCTCTTGTTAAACCTATCTCTAGGTGAGTGAAAATTTAAAAAAAAAAAAAAGATGCTGAGATCTTAATAAAAAGTTCCAGTTTCAACAGAAACGTTTTATATAATGTATCGACGAGTCGATAAAAAATTGTATTTCATTTTTATTAATTGATAATTTCAAGTTTAACTTTTCAATTTATGCTGATTTAATAATTGAAAAAAAAAAAATTCTTGAAAACAATTATTTCTTGACTTTAATTGAGAGGTAGATGGCTAAATGCTTCTTATCTGAGCAAAGCTTTTTTTTTAAACACTCCCCCTTTTTTTCTCTCTCTCTCTCACTCTCTCACACACACTTTTCCCCCCCTTTTTTTGGGCCCCCGGGGTGTTGGACTTTTTATTACCGTTGTTGTTGATGATAAATATGGGGATGGGGGGCCGGGAATGCCATAATTTTAAATAATAGAAAAAAAAAAAAAAAATTGAGAGGTTGAAGAATATATTTAACAAAAAAATCTTTTAAAAATTAATATTAGGTTAAGAGATTGACGATAAAACGTGATCGCCTTGAACATAGGCAACCAACGAGAGAACTCAAGAAATTCCAAAAAAGTCTTTGTATTTAATAAATTGAAATAAATTTTTGTTGCGTGATGGCGGGCACTGCATGTGAACCCTTGACCCCTAGCACAAGAGGCTGATACTCTACCATTGTGCTTTGGCCCAAGGGCATTGATGTAAAATTTATAAATAGGTATAAAAAAATAATCATATTTTGTACTATGGCAACTAACAAGTAAGAAGTATAGGACTAAAGTGGACTTTAAAAAATTATGAGGAAAATATGAGGATTTATATTTTAAAGAATATTTAAAAAATAATGGTGTAGATTTATGAATCAAATCGTTTGAGTGAATTTTGAGAAAATTAAACAAACTGACAAAGAAATAGTATTATTTGTCCGATTTTATTCAAAGTTATGTGTAGGGCTGCGATTAATCGATTACTCACCGACTATTGTCTAAAAAAATAATCGATATATCGGAATAATCGATTAATTTTCTAAATCGATTATTTTTTCCATAAACGAACACCCTTAGTTATGTGATAGGCGAGTACCTAAGTTAAATAATAAATTTCAACCTTCTAGCTCTTTTTACTTTCTCTTACCTCTATATATATGTTAATATATAGAGAGAGAAAGTATGGGTCGTTTTGATAACTTACCTACCCCAACATTATAATAGCCTCCCTATGGGGAAATACATGGTGTTTTGTCCTTCAGCATTAAAATAGCTGAAGGACAAACACCATATTTCCCCATAGGGAGTGCTATTTGTTGGGTAGGTAGGGTTATCAAAACGACCCATTGGATTCATGTCAAAAATTCGATGTCGAGATTTTGATGGATCTTCACGTTTTGGGAGGTCCCCTGAATCCAAAAAAGTGATTTTCGCGACATGGTCTGTCTGTCTGTGTGTGGGTGTGTGTGTGTGTCTGTGAACAAAATATCTCAAGAACGAAAAGAGCTAGGAGGTTGAAATTTTATATTTAAGTTAGGCACCCCCATGGGACGTGACCCGAAGCTTTTGAACAAAATCGGCCCAAAGAGTACTAGTACTTTACTGATGTAGTTTTTCAGTTTTTTTCGATTTTCTCTAAAATTCGCTCCAACGATTTTTTTTTTTAATTCAAAAATCAATTATTTTTTAGATTCTCTTTAAAATGTATATTCTCATTTTGTGATTGAAATCTTCTGAAGACCACTTTACTCTTGTACTCCATAGGAACAGATAGGAGAAATGGTTGCCATGGTTACAAAATATAAATATTTTCCCACACTTATAAATTTTGACATCTTGAAAATCGAATGTACCGTACTGTCCGAAACTAAATACATGTCGACACAAAAAATCTGGTGAGACAAGCACAGATACACAACTTTCCATTACCGAAGGTAAGAGAAAGTTATTGTGCTGTGCGCCAGTCAGACCAGATTTTTTTGAGATACTTTTTCACAGACAGACAATTTAGCGAAATTATTAATTCCAGGGGTAGTGGTTGAACTTATAAATAACAATGAGAAGAATAAGACAGCCGAGAGCAATTAAAGAAAATATATTTCTTTTTTCTCTCTTTTTTTAGTACAATTGTCGCCCCCGGGTGTGGCGTAGTAGGTAGCGTGCCTACCTCCTATACCAAACGTCGCGGGTTCGGACCCAGGCAGTCCGATGATTTTATTTAAGCCATTTGGATACCAGATGGCTTAAATAGAAATGCCTGATCCCCCAATAAATATTTTCAATACAACGGTTATCGTCAAAATCTTAAATGGCCTAAGTTGTCGAAAAGACAGTGTGAATGTGTGTGTGAGTGTGAGGTGTGAATGAGAAAAAAAGTGTGAATGTTTTTATTATAAAAAAAAAAATACAATTGTCGACGTTTCGGCCGAATTTTCCGGCCTCCATCAGGCAAATGTTTGCCTCGAGCTTAGAGGGGGCCTATTGGCAACTCCAGAACTATTGTGGATGCAAATATTCCTCAGATAGCATGACTTCTGATTCTAAATAAAACTTTTGCCGAAATATGTTAAAAAAGTGCAAAAAGTTTTAAATATGCAACTTTTTGCAATATTCACCAAATATGTAAAAAATATGCAATATAAAATTTGAACCAGAGTGCCAGGGGGGCATGATTCGGATGGAAAATTGGTTTTCCGGGAGTAAGTA
>JAKCPI010024777.1:0-17188 GCA_023213315.1 Euborellia annulipes
TTTTTTTAGGCATAGAGGGCCATTTTGCCTGGGATCCGAACCCATGCACCTTGACTTTTTTAAGATTATTTGTCCACTATTTTTACTTTCTTCTTAACTATATGTATATGTTAATATACATATATATAAAGTATTGGACTCATGTCAAAAATTCGATGTCGAGATTTTGACGGATATACAAGTTTTGAGGTCCCCTGATTCAAAAAAGTGGTCTGTCGTGTGTGTCTGTGTGTGTGTCTTCAATTTAAAGCATTTTGATTAAAATTAAAAATACAACTATTTTTTAGATGCTCTTTAAAATGTATATTCACATTTTGGCATTGAAATCTTATGAAGACCACTTTACTATTGTATTTGGATTTCTAGGAAAGATAGGAGAAATGGTTGCCTTGGTAACAAAATATAAATATTTTTCTGTTTATAAATTTTACATCTTGAATTCATATATACCGTACTGTCGGAAACTAAATGTACCTCGACACAAAAAATCTGGTGTGACAAGCACGGAATACAACTTTGGATTGCCGAAGGTAAGAGAAAGTTGTGCTACAAGCCCAAGATAAAACTCAAAATTTTGATTAAAAAAAAAAAGAGAAACTCCCTATTCCAAAAAGAGAAAAATTTAAAGCAAAGGGTTCCTACCTACCCTAGCCACAAATGATATCCATGATAAGCCTGATTTTAAAAGAAAATTTTGAATTTTTTTACGCTACTATCAGAATCAAATGATTTGAAGAAAAAAAGCAGTGACAAAATTAGAGTTTAGGTTGGAAATTTTAAAATTAAGAAAAATAAAATAAAAGAAGCCTTATTTCTTTAATATTTTTAATCCAGAGATAATGATTTGGTCCCAGAGAATGGGCCATAATCAGAGCTGTCTACCATGGGACAGAAACTGGGATTGAATTTATTAAAGAAATAATACTCTTTAATTTTATTTTTCTTCGTCTTAATAAAATCAATTCTATAATATTAAATGAAAAGACATTCTCAGAGATGTTGAAAAACTAGAAACAATCATTCATTATGACAATACTGTTACATACAATGTATGTTTGATGAAAAAATGAGATAATTGCTTTTAAAATTTCATAACTCTTATCATAGAATTATTTTAAATACAAAAAAATACAAGTTAAGATAAAATGAGATTTTAGCCAGGTAAATTATAAGGATGAAGTCATCTTACGTTAGTTCCGTTGCTTTCTTTTTCTAATTTTGAAATAGTATAAACAAAGATTTATATATTCTCATGAGATCAGAGAGCAAACGTGACATGCCGGCTAAATATACCGTTAATTTGTTCATAGTATTAAAAGGAAATTTTTTTATAATTATTAAATTTATATAATAAGCTCTAATTGTATATTTGTTATCTTTTATCAAAAATATCGTTTCCTTTTCATATAAGCGGATTAGTATTCGCATAGCTAAAGACAATCTATTTGGATAATGGTTACAAAAAGTTATCCCCAAGGGACTAATATACGCCTTTGAGATTTATAAGGTCAATATAATTTATTAAAAAGGACATTAAAATAAAATTTCTAAAAGTTCAGAACAAAGAAAAAAAAACAGGATAACGTATAAGGGGGGATGAGGTTCTGTTTGTAACGTTAAGCTGATTTATTAACATTTTTTTCCTCTAATAAAAAAAAGTCAAGCGGAATATTGAAAACTATGTAAATTACAATCCTTATTAAATACAAAATTTCATAAGAATTGAATTTTTTTTTTTAATGTTAAAAGTTGCAAAGGGGACACACCCCCTTTTGAATCGAAATTTATATGCAAATCCCCATTAGGATTTAACATTGGCTCTATGGGAGGAAGAACCGAAAAATGAATATGAAAAATCTCAAATATTAGATCAGTAAAGTGTACTTAAAAAAATTTTCAATAAAAATTTTACTCATATACTTTTTAAAGAGAATCTAAAAGATAGTTGATTTATCAAAATTTAATCAAAATCGTTTGAGCCAATTTTGAGAAAAAAAAAACTGAAAAAGTACTTTAGTAAAGTACTAATACTTTTTGGGCGATTTTGTTCAAAACTTTAAATTTTAACTGTCTGTCCGGGGTTTGGATACCAAATGGCTTGGGATGCCGAAAAGACTGTGTGGATGTCAGTGTGAGTGGGAAAAAAGTGTGATTGTTAAAAAAAACTGTCCGGGAAGGTAGTCTACCTAACTTAAATATAAAATTTCAATTTCGTAGCTCCATCAAAATATTGACAACAAATTTTTGACATGATCGCAATATTTATTATTTATTACATATATAGGTAAGAGAAAGTGAAAAATAATAAATAACAAATATGAAAGATTTTTAAGATTTTTCAATCATCCCTACGACAAAAACTTCAACTAAAAATATTTCCTCTACATCTACTCAAGACTATAAATATTAATTAAGAAAGGTGAAATAGTTGCCATGATAAAAATAAATTTTTTTGTTTATAAATTTGAAATCTTGAATTCAAATGCGCTGTCGGGAACTAAATATATATCGACATAAAAAATCTAGTGTGAAAAGCACATAACACAACTTTCTTTTATCAAAGGTAAGAGAAAGTTGTGTGCTGTGCGGCCAACACACCAGATTTTTTATTCATTTGCTGCATAATAATATTCAAAAAACCTCAGTGATTTCAGTGACCTTTAATCGCATTTTTTTTAGACGACTCCCGTAAAAATAGTTCAATTCTGTTCTTTGCGAAAACTTAATTTGATTAATAATTTAGTCATGCGAAAAATTCATAAAACAAATTCTGTTAAAATTTAAAAGAAAAAAAAGCATACTCTCGAGAGACAAATAGGATTTTTTTCTCCCGTGTATAAATTAAGATCATGTCATTAAATCCAAATGTCAATAAGTTTCAATTTGATTATAGAAACTTGCTTAGCTTGCTTGAGCTTGCCTAATGAAGTGAAGTGGCGGGTATTTTGCGAAGGGCTCATGGGGCTCATTTTCATTTGACGGATATTGATCTCAAAATGGTTTTAGCCTGCAAAGCCTCCTTTAGAATTAATTTGATCTGCAAAGCTCGTATCTCGGATAAAAGGATTCATCTGATTATCTGGATTATCCATGTACTGTTCATTTCCAGTTTATCATTATTCAGGTAGGGGTTTGGAATTTATAGGGCTCAAGCTGAAATGTGCCAAATGGGCAAGTAGCCCAATAAAATGATTTAGGTATTGCGAGATTTGGAATAAAATATGATTATGGAAAATGCATTAAGGCGTTCCTAAAAATCATTAAAATTTTATAAGCGGAAAATTACAATTAAAGGAAAAATATTATTCCAATAAAAATTAAATGGAATTAATTATTAGTTGAATTAATTAATAAATAATAATTTTATTAGCTCTTTACCTCTTTAGAACGAATACTTTTAAGTGATTTCCTTATGTAGGTTTTTTGTTTTCAACAACAAAATATTTTAAATTTAATATCAGAGTTCACAGCCTATAGGGATAGAATATATTTACGAAATCGCTGAGTTTATGAATCATTTGGCTTACTCATCATTAATGGAAATGTATTCAAACATTAAGAGATTTCAAAATATATACCTAAACAATTAATCACACATATACTCATGAGTTGGTCAATTGACAAAAAAATCCCAACTGGTTGCAAAACTTTCCCGTAAGTCTTTAAAATTAACAATCAAACAAAGCAACAAAGAAAAAGATGAAAATAGTAAAATCAAACGAAATTGAAATTGCTACAAAGAAAAATCTGGTATGACAAGTACAGAATACAACTTATCTCAGCACAGAAATGAGTATTTTTCCTTGCGCCCTATAACATCCTTTATAAGGATGGAAAATTTCATGTCTAGATTGCAACGGGAAGTTGATCAATCAGAGCGTGACAGATGGACGCTCCTAATTATATTTATAGGCCTATATTCGATCCCAATGTGGTAAAATCTTACACACAGCAACGTGTGTGGCGTCATTTCAACTTTTCCTTGGGGCAAATTTTTTTCTAGGGAGGGGGCAAACTTTTTTTTTTTCTTAAAATTTACTTAAAAATAAGTACTCAAATTTGGCCAAAAGATAATTAATTAAATTAATTGTTTAACTAGTGATGAGAAGTGACTGTAGACTTTGAATTGGGTATAGGAGACTTTGCAGCCAAGGAATTAAATAAAACACTTTTATTTAATTATTAACCGTCTACGTTTCGGTCGCAAAGGAGGAAGGTCGTGATTTGCGACCGAAACGTTGACGGCTAATAATTAAATAAAAGTTTTTTATTTAATTCCTTGGCTGCAAAGTCTCCTATACCCAAATTAATTGTTTAATTTTGTACAGCCCCCGGGCTTGGTGTAGTTGGTAGCGTGCCTACTTTCTAAACCGAACACGCGACGGGTTCGGACCCAGACATTCCGATGAATTTATTTAAGCCATTTTGGATACCAAATGGATTAAATAGAAATGCCTGGACTCCCAATAGATATTTTCATAATATAACGGTTATCGCCAGAGTCTTATATGGCCTAAGCTGCCGAAAAGACTGTGTGAATGAGAAAAAAGTGAGTTAAAAAAAAAAAAAATTTGTACAGTTTATATACTCGTAGATATATTTTGAAATATTTTTTTTAGAATAATATAAAATTTTATAAAAATCAGAGCCCTTGGAGGCAAACGCCCCCCCCCTGCCCCTCCCAAATTTCGCCACTGTACAAATCGTCACACATTTCTATCCAAATTTTTTTCTCCCCATGATTTATGAACCGTTGCTTGTATTCCTTCACAATGGGATCGAAATATGCAAATTAATTTTCTCTAGCTGAAAGCCCTTATGAAAATTAATATTTTTTTTAAATTTGGAAGTCAGAGAGAGAAAAATTCCTAAGATAAACAAACACCAGGAATGAAAGTCGCAAAAAAAAATTATTTATGAAAAAAATGGCTCATCAACTTTCCTTACGACTACATCACAGTCACAAGATAAATATTTTAGAATTTATACTTTCAATTTTTTTTTATTTTATTTAATAAATATGAAAAAGATATTGTCTTTTATTGTAAGAGGGTGGGTTACACACCCTCTGTTTGTTATATGACTTAATTAGAGTTACATTTTAAAATAATTTTTTAAATATATTTAAAAAAGAGAAAAAAAATTGAAAATATAAATATAAAATTATAGCCCGTTATGCAAATACTAAATACCTTTAATATAATGAACAATTGGGGAGTGATGAGCTGAGTGGGTTCACACCTTATTCACATAAATATAAACACAATATAAAGAGAAACTGAACACTTTTGCGAGAGAATAATTCAACCGACCGGCACTTGACTCGACTCGAAAGCAACTAAAAGACTAGCTGGCGTTGTTCTCTGAGCTCACAAAATAAAAAATTTATTAAAACAGTTCCCTTTACAAAAATACTTGTTATCTCCTAACTAAGACGATTTTATTCAATATACTCATGACTAGAGACCGGATAAAAAAGCATAAAAAAATGGAAAAAAAGTGCTTAAAAAAGCATAAAAATCTTGAATAAAAAGTTTTAAATAAGCATAAAAAAAGTGGTTGGTGTTAATTTTTATGTATTTATTTTTGTATGTATTTTTTATGTATTTTATTTTGTAGATGCTTTGGCCCAATGGCGCGTGGCTAAACGGGCGAAATAAAAAAAAAAAATAATAAGCATAAAAATTGAAAAAAAGCATCTCATAAGCAATTTCTACTCATTCTAATGGCGGATACAAGGGGGGGGGGGGTAAAGGATGTAATTAATTTTAATATAAAATTTTAAAAATTAAAAAAAAAATTATTTGTATATACCTATATTTGGGTAAACAAATACAGAATGCAACTTTAAATTACCGAAAGTATAAGGCAGTGGCGGATCCAGAGGTGTTTCTGGGGGGGGGGTAATCTGGAGTGACTGGTCGCACAGCGGTAATTTAAAGGCGCATTCTGTACTTATTTGCCAGAATATAAATATAAATCAAATTTTTAAGTATTAATTTTTAAAATTTTACATTAAAAATACATTTTTTTCGAAAAAAAGTATTTTTTTTAAATCTCAGGGAGGGGGGTAATTACCCCCTTTACCCCCCCAGGGAGGGGGGGTAATTACCCCTTTACCCCCCCCCCCGTGTATCCGACCTTGGTGTGAGGCCAGTCCCACCAGATTACCCCCCCTGCGAGGGTCCGCCGCAGTAGGGGTCCAGGGGTTCCAGGGGGCTCGAGTCAGAGTAGGGAAGGCGCGATTTGCGCAGTTGCCGAAGGATTTGCTTTATATTTTGCTGAATAATGTTTTAAATTATTTTTAAAAATTGTCTAGCCCTCGGGCTTGGTGTAGTGGGTAGAGCGCCTGCCTTGTATACCAAGGGTCGAGGATTCGGATCCCATGGAGTCCGATGATTTTATTTAAGCCACTTGGATACCAAATGACTTAAATAAGAATGCCTGGACCCCCCAATAGATATATTTACAAATAACGAGTATTGTTTAAAGGTTTAAATGGCCTAAGTTGCCAAAAAGACTGTGCGTAGGCCATGGGCGTATATAGAAAATTTTTTTCGGGGGGGGGGGGAGCCTAAACTCAAAAAATTTTTCTACGGATTTTTTTTTTTAAATAAACTAAATTTTTTCCTCCCCGCCCTGCGAAAATCATTTTACCTTTTTTTTAGAGACACGAAAATTTTGCCGCCCCGCAGAACATTTTCCCTTTTGTTTTTCACCCTGCAGAAAAAAAATTTTTTACAGGGCTATATTTTTTCGCACTGCGGGGCCGATCAAACATTTCGAGGTGGCCGAGATCCGCTAATGTCTGTATATCCCCTTATATGTATATGAATTTGGAAAATTTCGGAGGGGGGGGCCGGGCTCCCTCGCCCCCTCTCCCCCTTATATACGTCCCTTGTGTATGCGTGTGTGAATGGAAAAAAATTGTTTTTTTAATAAAAAAAAAAAATTATAAATATTCGTAAAATAAGTTCAAATAAGCACAAAGGGCAAAAAAAGCATAAAAACTCAAAAAAGCAAAAAAAGCATAAAAAATGCAATCTCAATGCACTTAGTTTTTCCTAATTCGTATAGAAATTAAATATCTAATGGCTGCTTATAAAATTCAGCAATAAGCATTTTGCTTAAAATCCGGTCTCTACTCATGACTCATCTCGAAAGCAACGAAAAGACGAAAAGAGTTTGTTCTCGGAGCACACAAAAATTAAAATTATTAAAACAGTTCACTTAAAAAAAAAAAAAAAAAAAATACTTGTCATCTAATAATACAAACTAACAGTATTTTATTCAACATATTCATTTGGAATGGAAATAATTTTTTAAAAGGCCTTTATTTACTCACCCCTAAAAGTCAACCCTTATTAAATAAAATAGATATTTCAAAGAAACGGATTGCTTCCTAAGAGATTGTTTCTGGAAAAATGTAGCTACGACCAAATTACAGAAGATTTAATTTGATACAAAAAATTTTCACCCTAAGTACCATTCTAATATAAAGTTATTTTAATAAAAATTTTATTAAGCTATGATGTTGATTCCATTTGCTATTTCAAATGTTACTCAACTATAAATGTATCCAAGGAGTAAAAAAAAAAACAAATTTATCTTGGAAAATAGCTTAGCTATTTTAAAGTGAATAAAAGTAAAAGGTTTTAAGAATAGCTAAGAATGTTATCATCAATATGGAATTTTATTGCAAAATGTAATAATTATTTTTTATTAACATGATTTTTTTCTCATCTGAATTATAATCAAGGTGACGGAACAAGAAATGAAATAAAACTTGAGAGTAAAGGATAACCCCTCACAATCAGTAAAGAAAAAAAGGAAGAAGAGAAGTAGCTCGGGTAATTCGTACTCTTTAATGCGAGCGCCTGAGGCATTTTTATTATTTTATGTAAATAAAAAAAGGTTTAAAAGTTTAATTAGTAAAAACTTTTCAAATTAGACATTTTATCAAAAAGAGAATTATATTGATTTCCCTCTGAGGGCTTAAGAAGAGGGAGTAAGAAGAAGAATAAAAAGATTCAAAACGAGACTAATGATAAGACACCAAAAACACTTTAAAAAAAGAATATAAAATTTACAGAAAAATAATTGGAGCAAAAGAGAAAAACATCTGAGTATTTCTGTATATAGAAACTAATATAAGATACAAAAAAATCTAATGACGTGTAGAAAAGGGCGTGAAGTAGTGACTTATATTGGCCTTTTCAAAAATAAATGTCAAAAAAAAGATTCCCATTCAAATGGAAATGCTAATTTTATTGACTTAGAATGTTTAAAGGAAGTTTAAATTAATGACTACCATTCTAATAAAAGTGAAATTTTAAAGATAAACAAAATTTAGAAAACAAAATCCAATCCGAAAGGTGTTTTGTTTATTATTAACCACCAGGTCCTGATTCCCAGAATAAATTTAAGATATACGTACAATGATAATTATTAGTTATTTAATTAAGAAAGTTTATAAAATACCATGATACTAATATTAATACAAAAGAATCATTAAAAATTTAAAATTCTCTGTGAATTAAGTTTGAATTAAAATTATTATAATTATAAATTTAATAAATTTTCATTTTCTTGACATACAAAATCCAAAACTTTACATCTCCATTTATTTGTATAAGTTTTTGGCTGCTGGTAGATAGGAAAATGACTAACTTAGTTTTTTATATTAATTATCCAAGTATTAATTTTAGGCCTATATTTAAAAATTGTACTTGATTGATCCGAATTGGGGAGGCTGTGAACCACTTAAATCTACGGTAAAAGTGAAGGTATTTGAATTTCTTATCTTTCAGCAACTATTTAGTTAGTAAGACTTATATTCAATTTAAAGAAAATATAAACAAATGATTATGATTTTTTATTCCCCCGGAATGTCATCAAGGGCGGATACAAGGGGGGGGGGGGGTAAGGGGGTAATTCCCACCCCCCCCCCCGAGATTCGAAAAAATACCTTTTTTTCGCAAAAAAATTTATTTTTAATGTAAAATTTTTAAAATTTATACTTAAAAATTTGATGTGTATTTATGTTCTGGCAAACAAGTACAGAATGCGCTTTTAAATTACCGAAATTAAAAAAAATAGTGTGCTGTGCGACGAGTCACACCAGATTACCCCCCCCCCGAGAAACACCTCTGGATCCGCCCTTGAATGTCATTTAAAAATTAATTTAAAAAAAAAATGTTTTCAATTCAGTCGAAAGGGGAGAAAAGTTTTTTTTTAATATCTTTTTAATTTCACAGAACAGAGAATTGCTAAATGATGAAGGGATATATTTTTTTTTTTATTCATTAAGAACAAATATTATCAAACTGAACATTAACTGTCCTTTTATTTCATTTAAAAAACGAATAAAAAATATTTGATGAAAAGATGTGAAAAATAAATTCCGGAATATAAGAACCACTATAACATTTATTTGCAAATTTTTAGGGTTGCTTGATTTCAGAACTTCAGTGTAAGATCTAATTGTGGAGCTTCATCTAATAATGAAGAATAAACGAAGGTATATGTAAGCCAAGCCGGCCGAAATATTTGAAAATAAAAACTCTGATTTTCTTCCATTATCTCATCAACTAGATTAGAAACGTTTTATTTATCAAAGAATAAATTATGTGCTCTAGGCTACGTATATTGACTTATTATTGTCAAATAAAAAAAAAAATATTAGAAGCGTGTGATTTTGTATTTCTTAATTAAAATTGAGATCGTGGAGATGTTTCGCTTCATTTAAGATAAATAAATATTTGTTTTATATAAAATAAATAAAAAACTAAGATTCCTTCAAGAAAAGCAATTACGAGTTCATTTCAAACAAAGCGATTTTTTTTTCTGTTAATTCTTCTACTAAACCTCTTTTTGTTTGACAAAGTTCAATTAAAATTAAGAGAGGCCGAAAACCCCTTTAAAAAAGAAGAGAAATCACGCTGGTAAAAATAGAAGAACCCTCAATTCATAAAATCAGCCCCTGTATTATAATAAAATAAAAATCCTAATGACATTTCAAAGTAGGCTATTTTATTGTCAAAGATCATTGGGAAAAAAAAAGTATATTTGAAATGTGAAAACAAGTATTTATTTACTTTGCGTAATGGAAAATTTGTTTTAAAACAAAGATGTGATAAAATATATTTTCTTGAAAAGAAATGGGTAAATAAATGATCCGTAATAACAAAAACTTCCTCTTTAAAAAAAGACCGCATCTTCTCTTATCGATTTGGTATTCAACAGCAGACTAAAAGTCATTTTTTTTTTTTTTAATTTTAGTACGGTTTGTGGAGAGGAAAAATGATGAGTGAATATTTAGAAATGAAATGCAAAAATATGAGAAAAGAGCCGTTTCAACAGAGGCGTAACTAAAAAAAGGAGGTTGGCAGCGAATCTCGGATAAATCATAAACGTGAAATCCACTCTACTACCTTCAAGTCCCTCTTTAAATCCCATCTTACCTGGTTATTATTAAATTATTCAGAAAAATGGAAAAAATTATTATGGAAATTGTGATAATTATTAATAAATTTACAAGCCCCTGGGCCTTGGTGTAGTGATTAGCATGCTGGCTGGCCATTTGTACCAAGGGTCGCGGGTTCGCATTCCATCCGATGCGACAAAAATTTATTTAAATTGAATTGGCTACCTAAATAAGGACGTGGTCTAAATGGGCATAGATGCCGAAAAAAACCTTAAATAAAATAAAAAAAAATAATAATAAATTTGCAAAAGAAACAATAAATAGGCCTATTCAACGGGCTAGTAATATAAAATTTGATCAAATAATTTAAACGTAGACAAAAATAAACAGTCCGCTTACAAAAATTTTTTTTATAAAAAACACTTTTTTCTCATTCACAGTCTTTTCGGCAACTTAGGCCATATAAAACTATACGATAACCGTTATTATGAAAATATATATATTGGGGTCCAGGCCTAAGGTGTCTTAACTGCATGTCTTTTCTTTCCTCCCTAATTATGGGTTAAAAAGAGATTTAACCGAAAGAAGGAAGAAGCCGGCCTGTTTCACAGCCTGGCACTTGACCCTACTCGAATTAACAAGATTTGAGCTTAGCATAACGTTAAACATATCAAGTGAAATCTAGCATAAAAATAAATAAAAATAAAAATTATCAAGAACGCCTGTAAATTATGCAACCAATAAGGATAGTTTTCCTTTAAAATTTGACAAAGAGGTTAGCATGCTAGCTGACTATTTGTACCAAGGACCAATCAATTTAAATAAATAAAGAATGGCCATAGATGCTAAAAAAGACCTTAAAAAAAAAATTTGGCTAAACTAATTAATAAATTCTTTATAATAAATTACGATTTGATTTATAAGAGCAAAAACCTGCCCTGAGCCTTTGTACAGAGGTAAAAGTTTCTTTATTCTTAGCGATAAAATTCCAATTTAAATTATATTACTACCATTTTAAATAAATATGGAATTAGACACGTAGGACTAAAAATATAATTGAATCGGTCATTTCAAAAACAGCATGTGACATTTTTTCCAACGTGCTTTTTACTTTCTCTTACCCTATATATGAAATATTTAGAGAGAAAGTATTGAATTAATGTCAAAAATTCTATGTTGAGATTTTGATGGATCTTCACGTTTTAAGGTCCCCTGGATCCAAAAAAGTGGCATGATCTGTCTGTGAACAAAATATCTCAAGAACTGAAAGAACTATGAGGTTGAAATTTTATATTTAAGTTAGGCACCCTCCGAAGGGGGTGAAAATAAGCTTTTGAACAAAATCGGCCAAAAAGTACTAGTACTTTACTGATGTACTTCTTTCAGTTTTTTTCGATTTTCTCAAAATTCGCTCGCTCCGACGATTTTATTTAAAATTCATAAATAAACTATTTTTTAGATGCTCTTTAAAAAGTATATCAGTGAAATTTTTCGTGGAAATCGTTTGAAGTACACTTTACTGATGTGGAAGCATTCGTAGCTCAGCGCCATGAATCATCGCGTGGTCAAGTTTGGAACAAAAGTGCTAAGAGGAACTAAATATATCTCGACACGAAAAATCTGGTGTGAGCAGCACGGTGCACAACTTTCTCTTACCGAAGGTAAAGATAAAGTTGTGTGCTGTGAGCCAGTCACACCAGATTTTTTGCTGGAAATGCTTCCTTAAAGGTAGATGCGTATTCTGGGTAAAATACAATCCTTTTTCTCCATATTCCATTTTATCAGAAAAATATTTTCCTGGCCAACTGCAAATGTTGAAGTTTAAAGCAAAAAAAATGTGACTTATGAAGTTTTTGAAATGGCCGATTCAATTGTAGCTGGTAGTTGAATCAGGATAAGTAAACAGCAGAAGACTGCAACTAGTTGTATTTCATTTTTCATGATTGGAAATCAATAAAAAAAATTAAACACAACTAGCTGCAGTCTTTTCTTTTCTTATTTATTTATCCTGAAATATGGAATTCTAGACTCACAAGGGGACGGCCAAGTGAGTATATCACGGATTCGTTTGAAAAAAATTGAGGTGATACTTTGAGCCAAAAAAATGTTCACGTGTTTCGGCTTTTTACTCCATAGAGCCCCGATTGGCCAAAAAAAATAAATAAATACCGAAACAATTTTCGCGCTTTCAAGTAGTTTCTGTTTGAAAAATTACGTAATAGTCAGCTGTGGCTAGGCTGGTAGCGTCGCCGACTGGTAAGTATGTGGTCCCGGGTTCGAACGATGAAGTATCCAATTTTTTTTTTTTTATCTTTTATGTTATTGTAACAATCAATATATTTAAAACAGTTTCATATTATTTTTTTTCATATTTTTTTTTTTTTTTAGTAATTAAATTTTAAAATTTTTTTAAATATCCTTTATAAACTGCGCTAATTGTCGCCTACTTATTTGTTTTGCATGTTTTTATGACTTATATATATCACCCTACTTCGTGTGGGGTAAGTGTACAAGTAAATTAAAAAAGTAAGTTATCTATATTCGCTTGACTGTACATAATTTTTTTTATCAAATATAAGCAAATAAATTTTTTATTAATTTCATGTATTTATTTAATTAATGGATTATTTTATGCCTTCTTTATTTCTTCATATATTTAAATACTGTAATAAATTATATTTTCTTCATGTATTTAAATTAAATTTTAATTTTAAGGTAATAAATAAACTCGAAAAACAATTTTAACAAAATTTTAAAATTTAATTACTAAAAAAAAATAATATGAAACAGTTTTAAATATATTGTTTGTTACGATAACATAAAAAGAAAAAAAAAAATTACATACTCCGTCGTTCGAACCCGGGACCACATACTTACCAGTCGGCGACGCTACCAGCCTAGCCACAGCTGACTGTTACGTAATGTTTCAAACAGAAACTACTTGAAAGCGCGAAAATTGTTTCGGTATTTATTTATTTTTTTTTTGATCAATCGGGGCTCTATGGAGTAAAACGCCGAAACACGTGAACATTTTTTTGGCTCAAAGTATAACCTCAATTTTTTTCAAACGAATCCGTGATATACTCACTTGGCCGTCCCCTTGTCAGACAAGGAAAAAACTTAATTTCCAAAAATTGCAAACATTTTCTCAAGGGTCATCAGTATTGCAGACTGCTTCAATAAATTATTATGATAAAAAAAAATAAAACAATAATTTACTGGTTCGATTAATACGAGTGTGTGAAAATCTCTTGACAGAAATCAGACAGTAATCAGAGTGCAAAACTCAACTCAACGTCACAGCCTGGATGGCAGAGACCAACCAAGACCAAGAACCAAGACAGAGCAACAAGAAGACAAGTCACGAAAACCAAACCCATTCCCGGCTCTCTGGTACCTGCAACCTGTCGACTTGGCGGTTTTGCATGACTTACTCCCCCTCCTCTTTTGAAATTCCTGCTGCTCACCGCCGACCTCTCTTCTCTTTTTAAAGAAATTGCATTTCATCTTTTATTATATATTTTATAAAAAAATTTGTTTTTCTCATGATTTTATATAATTCTTACTTACTAGAGAAGGAAATGTAATCATAGCTAATTTGACTATTAGAGACCGAGACGTAGTGTACGTCACGTAGCCGCTAATGACGTAGATTTGAGAAGGTCAAAATTGTCAATAAAATTTCGATTATTTTCTTTTATATATACTTTATTCAATCATTTAGATCCCATCTTCAAATTAATAGGAAGTCAATATAGTTTGTATAAATTTTTGCAGGCCTCAAGCGCAGCTAAAAAATAATTGATTTTTTAATTTTAATCAAAATCGTTGGAGCGAATTTTGAGAAAATCGAAAAAAAAAAAACTGAAAATGTACATCAGTAATACTAGTACTTTTTTTTACCGATTTTGTTTAAAAGCTTATTTTCACGCCCTAGGGGGGTGTCTAAATTAAAATTTCAACCTCCTAGCTCAATCCCTTTAAATTGAACCCAGACCCACAGACAGACCATGTTGCGAAAAACACCTTTTTGGATTCAGGGGACCTCAAAACGTGTATATCCATCAAAATCTCGACATTGAATTTTTGACATCAATCCAATACTTTCTCTCTCTATATATTAACATATATAGAGGTAAGAGAAAGTAAAAATAGAATTAGTCATTCGTAGGCTCTAGTTGAAAGATTATTCAATATACATGTATCAAATCATATTGAGAAAAAATAAACAGTAAGTGATTTGTTGAAAGTTTTTTTATATTGAAGTAATATGCTGATTTCGACATCGTTTTGCTTCTTATGATGACAGTATTGAAGAAATGTCCGTCAAGTATAATACTTCAAAATAAAAAAACTTGGAAACAAATCACATAGAGTTTTTTTTTTTCAATATCATTTGATTTTAGTTTATTAAGCATTATTTTATACCATTTCTTAGTGTTATAAAATTTAAATCAAATTTTATTAGAAGAATATATTACTTAGTAACACCTGTATTTTGAAGAAAAAATCTTTATACGGGTGGCCTAACATATAGGCGTTCTTGAAAATGAAATTTGGAATAATTATAATTAACTGCGAGATTATTACTGAACATTAATAAATTTTACTTTTTTTTTAACTAAATAAAACATACTTGAAAACATCGAATGTGTAGGGTATTTTTCTATAAAAATCTGGAGTGACTGTCGCACCAGAATTTTTGTGTCGACAGTATTTAGTTTCCGACAGTACAATGTAAAATTTATAAGCATGTGAAAATATTTATATTTTGTTACCATGGAAACCATTTCTTTTATCTTTCCTATGAAGTACAAGAGTAAAGTGTGCTTCAAAAGATTTCAATGGCAAAATAAGAATATACATTTTAAAGAGCATCTAAAAAATATATATAATTAGATATTACTTCATATACCCGAAAAAAGATGTAAGGGGATGTAATTATATAAATTTTCGTTTCGCGGCTTATCTACGCGATATATATAATATCTTAAATATTATATATAATTTCTTATTTATCTAAAAAATAATTGATTTATGAATTTTAATTGAGCGAATTTTGAGAAAATCGAAAAAAACTGAAAAATTACATCAAGTATAGTACTAGTGGTAGTTTTTGACCGATTTTGTTTAAAAGCTTATTTTCACACCCTAGGGAGGTGCCTAAACTAAATATAAAATTTCAACCTCCTAGCTCAATTCTATTCCTTCATGCTTAAAATTGAACACACACACAGACAGACCATGTCGCGAAAACCACTTTTTTGGATTCAGAGGACCTCAAAACGTGTATATCCATCAAAATTTCGACATGAATCCAATACTTTCTAGATATAGGCCTATATGTATATTAACATATACATATACGAAAAATAATAGGCTATATAAGATATAATAATGTTTAATGGCTGGAAATATATTGAGGAAGGATATAAATGCAGGCAGCCAAGAAATAAAAAACGCTCTCGATTCCCTTTGAATGTCCAGACGTTTTGGGCAAAATTTATTCGCCCATCCTCAGTGAACTATTCTAGTGGGAGAGAGTTAAGTCTCCTTTGGTATACATAGTGGTTGTTGGGTTCTACTACGTATTCTATTTAATGTAACAATATGATGATAAATGAGTTTTTTGTTATTAAAACTTTTTGCTATTTTCATAGTCAAGATACAATCAAGTAATGTAACTTGATTACTTGATTGTATCTTGACTATGAAAATAGCAAAAAGTTTTAATAACAAAAAACTCATTTATCATCATATTGTTACATTAAATAGAATACGTAGTAGAACCCAACAACCACTATGTATACCAAAGGAGACTTAACTCTCTCCCACTAGAATAGTTCACTGAGGACGGGCGAATAAATTTTGCCCGAAACGTCTGGACATTCAAAGGAAATCGAGAGCGTTTTTTTATTTCTTGGCTACCTGCATTTATATCCTTCCTCGGCTATATAAGATTTTTAAAATGTGTGAAATATGTGAAATTTCGAATTATTAAATTTAATTTTTTGATGTCTTTTTCCATATCTGCTACCGTAAGGATACTTATTTAAATTTATTTTATCGCTAAGAACAGGAAGCGATTCCTTATCAGAACTATATAATAAATTTCGTTAATATCAAGTTCTGTCAATTCAAAGATTTTAAAATAAGATATGTAGATTAAATACGGAAGATGCTGGTTGGATAAAATTGTTTATATAATCGGAAATTTTTCTGTAACATTTATGAAAAAAAAAAGTTAATTTCTTATTGGCTGTCTGAAAAAATGTTTTAAATATATTTTTCAGAGGACCACCTCACCGTAGAATTTATTTTTTCGATCAAAATAAATATTCGATACTTTCTTCTATTATATTAATATATTTCATTAAAAAAAAATATGGGGATTGACTTCCCCGAGACTTCTCGTATGTTCTTTTGGAATTACATCTGGGTGTGTGTGTAAACACGATTGCTTAAAAACGAAAGGAGCTAGATCGATGAAATTTGGTATATGCTTCTTACACTAAAATTGTAGATTTCTATCAACTTTTGGAGTAATACGTCACTTGGAAGTAGTACTTTACTTAAAAAGTTTTTTTTTTCAAAAATTTTGAAGTAAAGTACTACTTCAAGTGACGTATTTACTCCAAAAGTTGATAGAAGTCTACAATTTTAGTGTAAGGAGCATATACCAAATTTCATCGATCTAGCTGCTTTGGTTTTTAAGCAATCGTGTTTACACACACACACACACACACAGACATAATGCCAAAA
>JAKCPI010024778.1:0-19958 GCA_023213315.1 Euborellia annulipes
TTTTACTATAAAAAGTATGTATTTGGGGAACTTGGATTGGGAGAATAACAAAATCTGGTGTGAGTGGTCGCACAACACACAAATTTCTCTTATCTTAGGTTATTGAAGTGTGTTCGTACTGCTTTAGGAAATTGATGTCCAGATACTAATCTTCAAATCCTATGAGTTTGAAAAAATCGGTGACCCACCACCCGTGGGACTCCTTGTGAGTAATAATAATCTTTTGAAGCAAACACTTGGATATCGATTCCCATTCATTGTCAATATTTTTAATAGCCACCGCAGCTTAAGCTTCACGATATTGTAGGAAAGATGGACCATTCCGACCTCACATATATCCGACAATCACATATAATGAATTTAAAAATGAATTAAAATTGTCAAAATTTCAAGAGATGGCCTACTCACCAGATGAATGGATTTCTGGAAATTAAAACCGATCAGCGAGCACTCGGACTACGTCTAGCAGGAAAGACTTCTTGACCTAACTGAAGCACAAAGGAACCAGGTTTGCAGCCGTTCTCAATCTGTTGAAACAAGAATAAAACCATGTAGAAAAGTCTATCTTTATATATTCGTCTATGTGAGAATGGCAAGTGTGTGTATGTGTGTGAGAGAGAACAAAAGGATTAGTGATTGAAGATATTGTTATAGCTGTAGTATTATGCCAATTCACAAGAATTAAATGATTCTTGTGAATTATTCCTTGATAAAAAAAATCCGATGTGACTGGTAGCACAGCACACAACTTTCTCTTACCATTCCGGCAGGAGATGGCGTTAGTTTTTCCCATAGGGATACAAGGGATTTATTCCATTTCATTTGGAAGATTCCAGCTAATTAATTAAGGGTAAAAAATTAATTTTTTTTTAACAGAATGATTACTAATTTAATTATCTATAAGATATAGAGCAAATTTTTTAAAAATATCTTTTATTTAAAGCGATTAATCTAAAAAAAAAAAATATTTTTTCGAAAATCAAAAAAAAACGCTGTAGATATTTTAAATAGTTTTAATTAAAAAAAAAAAAAATGAGGTCGATAGCTTCAAAGCTGCTGGAAACTCTCAAAATTAGCACCACAAGAAGCGCATTTTGAAGTAATTCCGGGAGAGATGCCCCACCTATCCCTGTTCAATTTTATGCAATCGATGAAATCAGCTTAACAATGTATTAATCGCATTACCCCCTTATTTGTTTGATTATTAGTAAAACCACTTTGATTAAATACCTATGAATATGTGCTGCCAACAAATAATAATAAGTGTGAACAATAAATCAAAAACAAACAAATCACAACATTCAAAATGTGAAGTCAATTCTTAACATCAAAAATCTGGTGTGACTGGTCGCACAGCACACAACTTTCTCTTACCTTCGGTAATCGAAAGTTGTGTACTGTGCTTGTCACACCAGATTTTTTGTGTCGACATGTATTTAGTTTCCGACAATAGGGTACATTCGATTTTCAAGATGTAAAATTTATATGTGAAAATATTTTTATTTTGTTACCATGGCAACCATTTCTCCTATCTTTTCTATGGAGTACAAGAGTAAAGTGGTCTTCAGAAGATTTCAATCACAAAATGAGAATATACATTTTAAAGAGAATCTAAAAAATAATTGATTTTTGAATTAAAAAAAAAATCGTTGGAGCAAATTTAGAGAAAATAGAAAAAAACTGAAAAAAGTGCATAAGTAAAGTACTAGTACTCTTTGGCCGATTTTGTTCAAAAGCTTCGTGTCACGTCCCATGGGGGTGCCTAACTTAAATATAGTTTCAGCTTTATAGCTCTTTTCGTTCTTGAAATATTTTGTTCACAGACACACACAGACAGACAGACACACAGACAGACAGACACACAGACAGACAGACCATGTCGCGAAAATCACTTTTTTGGATTCAGGGGACCTCAAAACGTGAAGATCCATCAAAATCTCGACATCGAATTTTTGACATGAATCCAATACTTTCTCTCTCTATATATCAACATATATAGAGGTAAGAGAAAGTAACAAATGAAAAAGCAAAAATAAAGTCGCCCTCGGGCCTTGGTGTAGTGATTAGCATGCTGACCATTTGTACCAAGGCTCGGGGGTTTTAATTTAATTGAGGATATTTTCTAAATTATTTTTTAGTAAAAGCTTAGCAAAATTAACCTAGTCCGATTTTAGATAAAATAAAACATGGTAGCGTTTGCGTAATTATTTCTATGATCCATAGTACATTCCTTTATCAACAGGCTTATCTAATGTACTTAATGAAATGAATTTCCAATTTCTACGAAAATAATTAAACTTATCATCATTGAAAGTGTTATTTTTTATGCTAACGCCATTTTTTTTTTGTAGTTCACCAACTAATTGCATTGGAATGCATTTCCGGAGCCTTCTCTCTTTTTTTTTCTATTACCAAGAATCATTTTTTTGTTTCGGGCCAAACCCTTTGTTAATATATATATTTTTTTTTTGTAAGCGAGAGGCATGCGAACGATCATTTCATCGGGCGAATGGACCATCATCAAAAGATATAAAGTCAAAATTGCAACCAATAAAAAAAGCATCATTGATCGCTGACTTTTTGACCTTTTACCTCATCTCTTTAAAAGTTTAGCACAAGCAAAGGGAAATTAGATTGAAATACGCAGCATTCTCCGAACAACCCACACATATGCCAATTTATGAAATATAAAAATGATTTTCTTATTTAAAATTTCAATATTAGGGATAGACAAAATAATATGAACATCGGACATTATTAATTAATAATGTGTTGAGCCATAATTTGCTTGGAGAAATTTATACAGGTTATTTGGGTTTCTCGGGGGGGGGGCGGTAATCTGGTGTGATTGGTCGCACAGCACACTATTTTATTCTTAATTTCGGTAATTTAAAGGCGCATTCTGCCTCGTATACCAAACGTCGCGGGTTCGGACCCCAGGCAGTCCGATGATTTTATTTAAGCCAATTGGATACCAAATGGCTTAAATAAGAATGCCTGGACCCCATATATGTATATTTATATAATAACGGTTATCGTAAAGTCTTATATGGCCTAAGTTGCCGAAAAGACTGTGTGAATATGTGTGTGAGTGTGAATGAGAAAAAAGGATGAATGTTAAAAAAAAAGCGCATTCTGTACTTGTTTGACGGAATATAAATACAACAGGGGCGTATATAGAAATTTTTTTCAGGGGGGAGGGGGCCTGATCTCAAAAACTTTTCTGCGAAATTTTTTTTTTTTCGCGGAACCAAAGTTAAAAAAAAATTTTGCCGCCCATGGAGGATTCTCTCTTTTGCGAGGAAAAAATTTTGCCGCCCGCGGAACATCCCTTCTTTCTTTGGAGCCAAAATTTTTTTCCCGTCCATTAAAATTTTATTTGTATTTAATACAAATCTAATTTTTAAGTTTTAATTTTTTTAATTTTACATTAAAAAATAATTTGTTTTTTTAAGTATTTTTTTTTCAAAGGGAATTACCCCTTTACACCCCCCCCCTTGTATCCGTTCTTGGTTTAAATACTCTAGTATGTCTATCCCAAGTTTTCGACCTCGAGGACCTTGTGTTAAAACGTCCAAATTTTAGGACTTTTTTCAGTTTTTATTTTGTTTTATATCTCTTAAACTAACAAGTAAGCATATTTTGTGCACCATAGTACCATATAAAGTTGTAGAGTATTAAATTTGCTAAAATTTTGTTGATAAAACGAATTTGTAGACCCAATATTAACCGAGATACGGTCGATCAAAGTTAGGCAAAGTTTGTCGAAATGTAAAAAAAAAAAATATATCACTAGAAACTTTGATCGGCCATATCTCGGTTAATATTTAGTCGACACATTTGATTTATCAACCATATTTTAGCAAATTTAATCCTCTACAACATTATATTATACCGTACTATGGTTAACAAAATATGCTTAGTTTACGAGCAGTGGCGTACCGAGGGGGGCGGGGGGCGGTCCGCCCCAGGCCCCGAGCCGGCATAGGCCCCCATATATTTATTTAAAAAAAAATTTAACAAAAATTTCTCTTTGAGAGGCCCCGGGGCCCTCAGGGCTCAAGTAAAAATCGAAAAATTTAGTTAAAAAAATCAAAATTTAACGAAAATTTCTCTTTGAGAGGCCCCGGGGCCCTCAGGGCTCAAGTAAAAATCGAAAAATTTAGTTAAAAAAATCAAAATTTAACGAAAATTTCTCTTTGAGAGGCCCCGGGGCCCTCAGGGCTCAAATAAAAACCAAAAAATTTAGTTAAAAAATCAAAATTTAATGAAAATTTCTCTTTTTGAGGCCCCGGGGCCCTCAGGGCTCAAGTAAAAATCGAAAAATTTAGTTAAAAAAATCAAAATTTAACGAAAATTTCTCTTTGAGAGGCCCCGGGGCCCTCAGGGCTCAAATAAAAACCAAAAAATTTAGTTAAAAAATCAAAATTTAATGAAAATTTCTCTTTTTGAGGCCCCGGGGCCCTCAGGGCTCAAGTAAAAATCGAAAAATTTAGTTAAAAAAATCAAAATTTAATGAAAATTTCTCTTTGAGGGGCCCCGGGGCCCTCAGGTCTAAAATAAAAACCTAAAAATTTAGTTAAAAAATCAAAATTTAATGAAAATTTCTCTTTGAGAAGCCCCGGGGCCCTCAGGGCACAAGTAAAAACAAAAAAAAGGCCCCGGGGCCCTTAGGGCTCAAGTAAAAACCGAAAAATTTAGTTAAAAAATCAAAATTTAATGAAAATTTCTCTTTGAGAGGCCCCGGGGCCCTCAGGGCTAAAATAAAAACCGAAAAATTTAGTTAAAATATCAAATTTAATGAAAATTTCTCTTTGAGAAGCCCCGGGGCCCTCAGGGCACAAGTAAAAACAAAATTTAATGAAAATTTCCCTTTGAGAGGCCCCGGGGCCCTCAGGGCACAAGTAAAAACAAAAAAAGGCCCCGGGGCCCTCAGGGCTCAAGTAAAAATCGAAAAATTTAGTTAAAAAATCAAAATTTAATGAAAATTTCTCTTTGAGAGACCCCGGGGGCCTCAGGGCTAAAATAAAAACCGAAAAATTTAGTTAAAAAATCAAAATTTAATGAAAATTTCTCTTTGAAAACCCCGGGGCCCTCAGGGAACAAAAACAAAATTTAATGAAGATTTCTCTTTTTGAGGCCCCGGGGCCCTCAGGGCTCAAATAAAAACCGAAAAATTTAGTTAAAAAATCAAAATTTAATGAAAATTTCTCTTTGAGAGGCCCCGGGGCCCTCAGGGCACAAGTAAAAACAAAATTTAATGCAAATTTCTCTTCGAGAGGCCCCGGGGCCCTCAGGGCACAAGTAAAAACCAAAAAATTTAGTTAAAAAATCAAAATTTAATGAAAATTTCTCTTCGAGAGGCCCCGGGGCCCTCAGGGCTCAAATAAAAACCGAAAAATTTAGTTAAAAAATCAAAATTTAATGAAAATTTCTCTTTGAGAGGCCCCGGGGCCCTCAGGGCACAAGTAAAAACAAAATTTAATGAAAATTTCTCTTTGAGAGGCCCCGGGGCCCTCAGGGCACAAGTAAAAACAAAATTTAATGAAAATTTCTCTTCGAGAGGCCCCGGGACCCTTGGGGTTCAGGAATATACGGTATTTTAAAAATATTTTTATGTATGGAGAAGAGGGATATTTAAAGATGAGCAGCCCCCCCCCCAAAAAAAAAAAAAATTCAATATAAGGCCCCCTCTTCTAGTGCCGCCCCAGGCCCCCAACTGCCTCGGTACGCCTCTGTTACGAGATATAAGCAAGAAACTGAAAAAAGTTAAGAGATTTTGAGGTTCCTCCCAGAATCCGTGTTGGTGGTCAGAGAGATATTTTCGAAGATAGTTTAAGGTATATTTATATATTATACTTTCAATCAACTTAGCGGGTATAGATATTAAGGCAATGGGGCAATAATTTGAAATTAATCTTGGATCCCCTTTTTTATGAATAGGTTTTATGTATGTTTTTTTCCAGAAATCTGGAAAACAATTTGTTTTCAAGCTTAAGTTAAAAAGAAAGTATAATGGATCAATTAGTAGTTGAGAGCATCCTTTAAAGATATAAGGGGCAAGGGCGGATACAGGAGGGGGGGGTAAAGGGGGTAATCACCCCCCTCCCGAGATTTGAAAAAAAACCTTTTTTCGCAAAAAAATATATTTTTAACGTAAAATTTTAAAAATCAATACTTAAAAATTTGATTTGTATTTATATTCTCACGAAAATACCAGGTTCCACAAAAGAGTGAAATTTTCCGCGAACGACACATGAAAAAATTATTGGTTCCGAGGGTGGGAAAAATTTTGGCTCTCTAAAAAAAGGAAAAATATTTTTACGGATGGGAAAAATTTTTTGGTTCCGCGAACGACACATGAAAAAATCTTTGGTTCCGCGAACGGCACATGAAAAAATTTTTGGTTCCGCAAAATCAAAATTTTGCTTCCGCGAAAAACAAAATTTTTCGTAGAAAAATTTTTTGAGAACAGGCCCCCCCCCCCGAAAAAAATTTCTATATACGCCCCTGGTGCTGTGCGACGAGTCACACCAGGTTACCCCCCCCCCCCCCGAGAAACACCTCTGGATCCGCCCTTGATAAGGGGGTATACCGTCAGGTCCTATTGACCTTTTTGACTTCAATTTAATAATTGCGAAATATATATCTCTCTCTTCTGAGTTTTACATACCGCTTACGAAATTTTAATTTACCAGTTTTACAGAATTTTGTTCTATTTTTGTGTTTTAATTTTATTTTAGTAATAAGCCTCTGATTGTACCATGGAGGATATATATTTTTAGTCCTCTTTTTTACAGGAATACTGGCTTTAAGAGCAGAATACAATAAATTATTGAATAGGTTTACAGCTTCGTTTATCTCCGTTTCACTATATAGTGCCCTCCAATCAGTATTTTTATATAGAATAGAGAATAATTTTAAGCAAATATTATAAATAATACTAGGGTACATTTCTAGTTTTATTGGAATGTGAAATTAATTTAGTCCCTTGAGCTGTCCTCCGAACATGCGCTGCCACCTGTTGGTTTTTAAATGAACTATATAAATCAAACAGAGCACACTAGGTAGCAGCACTTATTGCGGGGGCCGCAACCTTGTTGATGTTGGTATCATGCAGAATAAAGTACGGGACTCCATCTCCACCTTGGCCCTTGTGAGGGCATTATCTTATTTTTCCATTTAAATAAAAATAAATTATTAATTTCAAATATGATAAGGATTACAGAGGGTAAGCCAGTGGAATGTGGAAGACAATGTTAATTTAATTGTTGAAAGTAAAAAAAAAAAAAAAAAAAAAAAAATAAACAAGAAGTCGTGGGCTGAATATCGATAAAGAAACTATATTGGCTGCGTTTTCTTCTTTCAACATCTACTCTACAGACATGCATCTCCATGTTAAGTTTATTTATTTATTTTGAATTTTGAGAAAATTAATCTTCAAACATGAGCTGCCACCTGTTGGGTTTTAAATGAACTATATAAATTAAACAGAGCACACTAGATAGCAGCACTTATTGAAAAATTAGATAATTTGTCAAAATTTTACTTTCAATTTGTCAATCTTATTTTAGTTATTTTTAGATATATTTGGTCCAAATTAGATATTTGACTTGCCGCGCCCAACGCCTTCGGTTTCGCCCCCCCCCCCCCTGGTCCCCTTCAGCTAGCTCGGGTCTGCCTGTGGCGGACTCTCGCGTTTTCTTATTTATTACTTTCTCTTACTCCAGGGCCGGATCTAGGGGGGGGGGGGCAGTGGGTGCATGTGCCCCGGGCGGCAGATATCAGGGGGCGGCAATCAAAGAAAGATTTACTATAAAAAAAGGTAAAATGAAATGAATTTTGAATAGAAAATTTTAAGGAGGGAGCGGCAAATTAAATTTTGCCCCCCCTAAAAAATCTCGTAGTTCCGGCCCTGTCATACTCTATATATGAAATATATATAGAGAGAAAGTATGGCGAGTCAGGTCAAAAATTCGAGTTTTTGTCGAGATTTTGATGGATATACATGTTTTGCGGTCCCCTGAGTCCAAAAAAGTGGGTCCCGCAAATTGGTCTGTGTGTGTGTGGCAGTGGCGGATTAATGCAATTTTGTCGGGGGGGGCGGTTTTTTTCATTTTTTTAAGGACTTTGTCGGCATCTATGGCCATTTCCTATTTATTTAAATTGATTGGTAACAAATTCAATTGAAATAAAGCCCGGAAATCATAATTTCTTTAGATTACTAGTTTTTATAACATTGTGAATTTTTTCTCGGGGGGAGGGCGATCGCCCCCCTCGCCACCCCCCCTTTAATCCGCCCCTGGTGTGTGGACATTTTTGACCATGGAGGAAATGAGCTAGGAGGTTGAAATTTTATATTTAAGTTAGGCACCTTCCTGAGACAAGGGAAAAAAAAAAAAGGGGGGGGGGCGGGGGCCCCCGGCCCCCCCCCCCCCCGTGACACGAAGGCTTTTGAACAAAATCGGCCAAAAAGTACTAGTACTTCACCGATGCACTTTTTCAGTTTTTTTCGATTTTCTCTAAATTTGCTCCAAGGATTTTTTTTTTTAATTCAAAAATCAACTATTTTTTAGATCTTCAATAAAATGTATATTCTCATTTTGTGATTGAAATCTTCTGAAGACCACTTTACTCTTGTGGTACTTCATAGAAAAGATAGGAGAAATGGTTGCCATGGTAACAAAATATAAATATTTTCCATACTTATAAATTTTACATCTTGAATTCAATTGTACCCTACTGTCGGAAACTAAATACATGTCGACACAAAAATCTGGTGTGACAACACAGAACACAACTTCGATTACCGAAGGGTAAGAGAAAGTTGTGTGCTGTGCGCCAGTCACACCAGATTTTTTATTAGAAAGCCTCCGGGTGTGGCGTAGAAGGTAGCGCGCCTACCTCTATACCAAACGTCGCGGGGCTTCGGACCCAGGCAGTCCGATGATTTTATTTAAGCCATTTGGATACCAGATGGCTTAAATAGAAATGCCTGAACCCCAATGTTTGATCTGTGCCCCAATAGATTAATATATATTACAACGGTTATCGTCAAAGTCTTAAATGGCCTAAGTTGCCGAAAAGACAGTGTGAATGTGTGTGTGAGTGTGAGTGTCAATGAGAAAAAAGTGTGAATGTTTAAAAAAAAAAAAAAAAAATTAGATTGAAATTCATATAAATCAATTATTATTTAGATGCTTTTTTAAAAAGTATATCAGTGATATTTTGGGAAAATTGTTTGAAGTACACTTTTTTGATGTAAGTCAGTTATTGATTTTATTTTTATTAATTTGATGAAAATAATTTTATTGTTTTTTTTATTATTATTTTTTGCTAGATTTAATTGTTTCTTAGAATAATAGGTGACGTCACAACCAGGTTTTATTTTTAGACGATGGATTAGAAGGCAAAAAAATTTCGTTTCAAAAAAAGATTCTAAAAAATTATAAATTAAAGCCAGTTTGAAATATACTTTTTAAGAGGATATAATCACTTAATGAGTAGCAAAATTCAAAATAGTTTATTATGTTCAGGCATAGATAAAAGGGATATTTTAAGATTCTTAGTAAAAAAAAAAAAATTATCTTTTTAAACAAGTTTATAGCTAGTGAATGCGAAGAGAAAGTAACAAATTAACCATTAGGGATGATTGATTGGAGAATTTTAGAAATTTAATTAAATTAATGATAAGCATGGGCGTAGCCAGGGGAGGCAGGGGGGCCGTTGCCCCCGGCTTGCCTTTTTTTTATTTAAATAAATAATTAATAATCTATGTATATATTAATCGCAACCCCCCCTCTTGCCCTAACGAGGGGTTGGCCCCCCCTAACAAGATGTCTGGCTACGCCCATGATGATAAGAGTGGATCCTTGAAGCTTGGATCTCCGCTCCAAGAGACATGGATGGCTATTTCATTTTATAACATTTTTGCCTTGACTGTAAAAGTGAAAGATTCAGAAATCGGGTAATAAAATGAAAAAATAAACCTATGATAAAATCTTGCCTCGTACAACTATCGCGTTTTAACGCATTCTGTGTGCCGGAGGCTTTAGTTGATTTAGCTCATCTATTGAAAAATAATTCTAATTAAATTAACTTTTTTCAAAAGATGGCTGAATGAGAAGCTTGGCTTTTTAATAAAAGGAGATTAATAATTGATAATTACCTGAGATGAGAGGATTCTTCGCTCCAGGAGTGGCGTTTTCATATTTGGCACTATTCCACACTAAAATATTTCACTCACTATTAAAATTTCACTATTTTTAAAGCGCACAAAGGACGTAAATTTTATTTGCAAAACCGAAACGCGACTTGACTAATGGCAAACTAAAGAGGAGGCAAAGGCTTGCTGATGAACTGCTTGCAAGTGTTTGCAGTGTTTGCCGCCAGAGCGCTCTGGAGTCGTTTATTGTTGTGCTGCCGAGATTCAAACCCAGATCCATGTTGTAGTCATCGTTAAGTCATTGACAGAACGATGACTTCAACATATATATCTATATATATGGCAAATTTAAGAAAGTTTTAAGAAGGCTTGAATAAAAAAGTCCTAAAATTTTTAATAAAGTTTGGACAACAAATACCAGAGTATTGAAATAAATATACTGTATTTATGAATCAAATCAAAAATACCCACAAAATTAACTTTTTACTTTCTCTTACCCTATATATGAAATATATGGAGAGAGAAAGTATTGCGATCATGTCAAATCGATGTCGAGATTTTAATGAGGGCCAGTGGCGTAGCGAGGGGAGGGGGGGGGGCAAGGGGGTCATCATGCCCCGGACGCTACTCACAAAGGGGCGCCAAAAGGTCCGCAAAACAAAAAATAATTTTAATGTCCGAGAAAAAAATTTTCCGCGTGACGGGAAAAGGGGAAAAATTCCGCAAAATTTAGCCTCCATAAAAAAAAGGTAAAATGATTTTGACGGCAGGGCAAAAAATTTACCGCAGGCAGGAAAATTTTAGAGTTCGCCCCCCCCCCCCGAAAAAATTTCTATTTAGGCCCCTGTATAATATTATATGGTTTTCAAATGGAGGGGGGGAAGACGCTAAAAAGGTATTGTGCCCCGGGCGCGAGCTAAGCTCGCTACGCCACTGATGAAGGCCACGATTTTCTCAGCATCCCTTGCATCAAAAAAATAAAATAATTTCCAAAAAAATATTGTAATTTTACATTTTTATTTAATTTTCATATTAAAGACCCTTTATAAGGTATTTTATCCAAAATTTGCCGTGCGCTTCGCACTTCCTCGTATTTACATCATTGTATAGAGCCTATAGTTACAATTATTTAAAAAATATATACAAATAATAATAACATAATTAACTATGGTTACAGAAAAATGGAAGAAAGAAGACGAAATATCAAAAGTACTTTCTTATATTAATATATTTAATTACATTAATTGTACAAATTTAGGTGGAAAGTTTCGTGGCACAGTGATTGAGGGGGGGGGGGGGAACGTAATTACAGTATTAATTACTCTAAGACTAAGTTCTTGTACTTGTCATTTACGTAGAGCAAAAAAAAAAAATAATATCAAGCTATTCATTTCTATAATTCTACTATTCTTTCACTATTTTTCCATAAATCTTCTAATAATTGTGCATCTCGGCTTTTAAAGTTGCAAAATCTTGTCTGAAAAATAAAATTTTTATTAATATTTCGGTTACATTTGAAAAATATAATATCCGAACAAGGCGAGCAGAGTAATCAAAAAATTTACAAATAAATTTATTTGGATTTAATACTTATAATTAATATATCTAGTAAATCAAAGATCTGGAAAAGATAGGGGTGCCGCCGGGAGTCGAACCATGCATGCTGACATTGTGAGTACCCTTTCTTTTTCGGCTGTTTGAATTTGTAGATATTAATTATATGAATTTTCTTCAATGGCCAAAAAGTGATATATATATAATTGCTGATCTTAATGTCTTAAATACTGTTCACTTCTCTTGTCTTTTTCTTCGACTGGCTCAATTCAAACTGTATTGCGACATCATCACAAAATAACAATGTTTTTTTAAGGTGAAAACATTAAATTCACGAATTTAATGTAATATTAAAGAGAAAAAACGTTAGAAACCAAAGTTGTAATGCTGACAGTGGAGATGCTGAAACAGTAGCTCCCGAAAAACAAATTGAAGTCCAAGTTCAAACAAAAAAAAACCTCGAAAATAAATTCAACTTATTAAGAATTTCTCAAAGATTACACCAGCATCCACCAGGTATTTTAAATCAAACTCCCTAAAGAATAAAATACATTGTTCTGTTATCATATAATATTTATTATTTATGATATGATAACTTCCTTTCACTCAATAAATAACTGATACTGAATAAAAAAATTTTTGTAGAATAAAAAAAAAAAAAAATTAACACAATCAGAAATATAGCGCAAAAACTTTTTATCAGAGAACCCTAGATAGAGGTCGGTGGTAAATTTTCCTGTTTTAGAGTCTACGCCAGAATACATATCGCCTGCTGAGAATGCTGAGTGGCGAAAGTCCGAAAATTAACAATTAAAGAAAAGGCATTTGAAAGTTTTTTAAATAGATATGTAAATATATAAAAAGAAGAGAAAATGCAAGAGTGTGGGGTGAACTCTAAAAAAGAATATATTTTGATATTTAAAGAGATAAGTATAAAATTGTATATATAATTTACTCCATTAAAAAAATAACTATTGAAGAATTAATTAATTAGTATTTTAGAAGATAAAACTTGACTTACTTTGCGATCTACAAAATAACAGCCACTTTTATGTTCGACATTTTCACTAACTGCGAGATAGATACACGTGTGAGATGGATCTTCAGAAATCTGGGGAGAAAAAAAATGTATTTGAATTAAATGAATTTAAATGATAATGTATATATGAGGCTGATTGAAATTAAACTCTTAATTGTTAATTATGAACCAAATGAAGAAACCGAGTCATACATATTGTATGTGATGTGGGACCTCTTGTCGGCGAAGTAAAATTACTCGCTACGGGCGCCTCAGGAACGGAGAAATCTGTACGCTTGATTTAAGAATTCTCTTAGTTGTGAGTGCACCGCGTTTTTCACCACTCATTATGTAAAAGAGACTGAAATTTTCATCTTGAGATGTATTTAAACACTTTCACTATTCAAAAAAGGCAAATCAAATCAACTTCCTTATTCTCCGTTCCAGAGACACGCTGACATCAGTTGGCTCTTTTTTTTGTAATATCGACATTTAGGATATCACATCATTTATTTAAAATAACAATACATTAATTTTGTCTTTCTTTTAAGTTCTTTTTCGGCAATTGAACTCATTTAGATCCCGTCCTTATTTTTACTTTCTCTTACCTATGTATATATGTAATATATATATAGAGAGAAAGTATTGGATTCATGTCAAAAATTCGATGTCGAGATTTTGATGGATCTTCACGTTTTGAGGTCCCCTGAATCCAAAAAAGTGGTTTTCGCGACATGGTCTGTCTGTGTGTGTGTGGATGGGTGTGTGGGTGTGTGTGTGTTCAATTTTAAGCATGAAGGAATTGAGCTACGAGGCTGAAATTTTATATTTAAGTTAAACATCCTCCTGGACCGGAAAAATAAGCTTTTAATCAAAATCGGCCAAAGAGTACTAGTACTTTACTGATGTACTTTTTCAGTTTTTTTCGATTTTCTCAAAATTTGCTCCAACGATTTTTTTTAAATTCAAAAATCAATTATTTTTTAGATTCTCTATAAAATGTATATTCTCATTTTGTGATTGAAATCTTCTGAAGACCACTTTACTCTTGTACTCCATAGAAAAGATAGGAGCCCACGGGGCTTGGAGTAGTTGGTAGCGTGTCTACCTTCTATACCGAACGTCGCGGGTTCGGACCCCAGGCAGTCCGATAATTTTATTTAAGGCATTTGGATACCAAATGACTTAAATAAAAATGCCTGGACTTCCAATATGTATAATAATCATTAACGGATATCGTTTAAAGTCTTAAATGGCCTAAGTTGCCGAAAAGACTGTGTGAATGTGAGCGTGAATGAGAAAAAAAGTGTGAATGTTTAAAAAAAAAAAAAAAAAAAAAAAAAAAAAAAAAAAAAGATAGGAGAAATGGTTGCCATGGTATCAAAAGATAAATATTTTCCCATACTTATAAATTTTACATCTTGAATTCAATTGTACCCTACTGTCTGAAACTAAATACATGTCGACACAAAAAATCTGGTGTGACAAGCACAGTACACAACTTTCGATTACCGAAGGTAAGAGAAAGTTGTGTGCTGTGCGCCAGGCACACCAGATTTTTTTATTTGCATTTCCAAATTTCAGAAAATTTAAGCTTTTCATTTGTATCATCCTCGCAATAATAATATAAAAAATAAACACCAACCTTTCCTATAAATAAAAAGGCAAGTTTTATAAACGGTTTTAAGTAGTTTGCCCATTTAAAGCTCATGTCGTTAATAAATCCGGAATCCATACAATTTGACGTAACTCCTGAAAAATAAATATTAATTATTAATACCATTATACAAAAACAGATTATTGTAGCATAGTGGGCTGGAGAATGACGGTGGGAGTGGTTCAGGAAGGGCGAAATAAATGTATATAAACCCCTCTTTGGTTGGCGATAATTAGACGTAATTGTTTTAATTTACTGTATATCTGAATATACAAATTCTGAGTTAAGCTCTGCACCACCCATCATGAAAAATCGCCAAAATATTGTTGGTTTTTTTGTAAATAACTCCACAACTATGACTGGCATCAAAATGCCTTTATAAGATATATTTTAGAGGATTCACTTACTGCGTCAATTAAGTGTTAAAGTTGTTAAAATTAGGTTGCAGGAAATGATTAATATCAAGACATAAATTATTTTCAGGGTAAGGTATTGACTTCAGAGGAAAAATATTTTGCGTATAATATATATATATGATTTATATTTTGGAGAGAAGTTGCTGTTGATATTACAAGTTGGGAAAGAGCAAGTACAGGAGGAGCAGCAAAGAAAAGAAAGCCTTTGGATGCCAAATGCCGAAGGAGACGTTTCGGATAGGCTTATATTTTTGGGCCTGAAATAAACAAAGCACTATGCTGACTGAGGGTGGACAAATACATTTTATCCGAAACGTCTCCTTCGCCATTCAAATTTTTCAAATCTTTATATATATATGGGGCATTCCACGCCAACTCGACCACTTCTGAACCCGACCATTTTTGATTTGGCTGAAACTTTGTCATCTTTTTGTACCCTATTGAAAACGTGTCTGAGAATTTTTTCAGATTTTTCGACCCAGCCAAAAAAGTTATAGCATTTTCAAAAAACATCGATTTTTTTTAAATAACCGTAAAACTGTCAAAAATTAACTTATCGGGACGTTTTTTTTTTTGAAATTTTTGTCTTGAAATGTACTTTTCAGAAATAAATATGACAAAATTTTACAGATTCATCTTGAACGTTTTTTTTGACATTTTCGGAAAAAAACAAAAATTTCGGGATGAATGACACTTTTTTTTTTAATTTTTTTTTTTATAAAAAACTTTGATTTTTTCTACAAATGCTCTGAAAATTTCAGAGTGGGATTATTTCGCGTTCTATTTTTTTTTATTTTTGAAAAAAAAATTTTTTTTTCTCCGCTTATTTATCATGATGGTGCTCTTAAATTCTTCCAGGATTGACAGAGATTCTAGAAAATTGAAGAAAAATAATAATAATAATAGTTAGGTGTGATGAAAATCGATAAAATTCCATTTATCCTGAAAAAGATAGAAATTAGTTGTGTATTCAACTACTGAAGAATTTGAAGCGTCAAGTAAAAGCTTAGAAACATGGGCGTAACTAGGGGGTGCCGGGGGGCCTGGCCCTCCCCAAAAAGCTCCTTGCCCCAAGAAAAATTAAAGGGGGGGCCATGGGACCAGCCATCCTCCGGAGGCCCTGAAAAGCCCCATATTTTCTCAATTTTTCTTGGGGCAAGGAGCTTCGGGGAGGGCCAGGCCCCCCGGCACCCTCCTAGTTACGCCCAGGTTTCTAAGCTTTTACTTGACGCTTCAAATTCTTCAGTAGTTGAATACACAACTAATTTCTATCTTTTTCAGGATAAATGGAATTTTATCGATTTTCATCACAACTAACTATTATTATTATTATTTTTCTTCAATTTTCTAGAATCTCGGGCAGTCCTGGAAGAATTTAAGAGCACCATCATGATAAATAAGCGGAGAAAAAAAATTTTTTTTTTTCAAAAATAAAAAAAAATAGAACGCGAAATAATCCCACTCTGAAATTTTCAGAGCATTTGTAGAAAAATCAAAGTTTTTTATAAAAAAAAAAATTAAAAAAAAAGTGTCATTCATCCCGAAATTTTTGTTTTTTTCCGAAAATGTCAAAAAAAACGTTCAAGATGAATCTGTAAAATTTTGTCATATTTTTTCGAAAAGTACATTTAAAGACAAAAATTTCAAAAAAAAAATCGTCCCGATAAGTTAATTTTTGACAGTTTTACGGTTATTTGAAAAAAAAATCGATGTTTTTTGAAAATGCTATAACTTTTTTTTGGCTGGGTCGAAAAATCTGAAAAAATTCTCAGACACGTTTTCAATAGGGTACAAAAAGATGACAAAGTTTCAGCCAAATCAAAAATGGTCGGGTTCAGAAGTGGTCGAGTTGGCGTGGAATGCCCCATATATATATAAGGGTATAAGGTTAATTTCTAAAATTTTTGTTTGAAAAAGTGTGTCGCATAAATAAAAGTAATAAAAAAATTGAAATATATTAATATTTATGGATTTTTTTTAATAAAGGTTTTGTCTTAGAGAGGGCCCGGGCCCCGCGGGGCTCAGGTGAAAACGGAAAAATGATATATTATAAAAGGGAAAAAGAATATATCATTTTTTCATGGCCTTGAAAGCACGCAGGTGCCCCGCATCGCGGGGTATGCGGGGGTGTACATTACGCCACTGATTCTTTAATAAATCGAAGAATATTTGATAAATTTGTTAATTTCAACGTGAAATTTGAATTCTGCGCGTACATATTGAACAAAATATAAGTCATGTGCCCGCCTCGACTCCTCGGGTTCGTTGATATTCGTTTGAAAAAAATTTTCAATTATCTTTGGCACATCATAAAGCTGGCTGAATAGTTCTTTGAATGTTTATTTTGAACCCAGTAATTGTCACAGGTATGCTAAAGTATATTTTGCCTTTTAAATGCCGAGATTCACAAGATGTTCCGCGACAGGGGAGACAAAGACAAACAAAATTTCCTGCCCGCGAAAGAACTTTGTGAAATGCTAACATCAATCTTGTATTTTTCCTCAGGGTTCATTTAACGTTAAGAAACCAAGGACGGATTCGGAAGAGTTTCTCGAGGGGGGGGTAAACTAGTGTAACCGGTTGCACAGCACACAATTTTTTCTTAATTTCGGTAATTTAAAGGCGTATTTTGTGCTTGCTTCAACCAGAATTTTTTGTGTCGATATATATTAATATTTAGTTTCCACCGATATATTAGAATTCAAGGTGTAAAATTTTTAAACATGAGAAAATATTTATATTTTGTTACCATGGCAATCATTTCTCCTATCTTTCCTATGAAGTACAAGAGTAAAGTGTGCTTCAAACGATTTTGAGAGCAAAATGAGAATATTACATACATTTGAAAGAGCATCTAAAAAATAATTGATTTTTGAATTTTAATCAAGGAGGGGAGCGATTTTTGAGAAAATCGAAATAAGACAAAAAAAAAAACCGTTCCCCTTTTTCTTAAATAGAGCTAATTTCCTGGGAATATGGGGATCTAAAGAGTCCCCCAATCCTTTATTCTTTAATAAGAATTCAAATCATGTTTATTTATTTATTTATTTTATACTTGTTTTGGCTTTCCCGCCAAAATATAACAATATTTAATATACAATACAATAACAATATAACAAAAACATGAATATAAAAAACATAATAGCAATGGGTCATTTTGATAACTTACCTACCCCAACATTAAAATAGCCCCCCTATGGGGAAATACATGGTGTTTGTCCTTCAGCTATTTTAATACTAACATAATAATAATAAAATTTATTTTTTAATTACATGAAAAAAAACTCTCATGGGATGACGTATCTTTATTATCTCATATGAATTTTTTTTTTTAAGAATAAATCCTTTTTCCACTCATCACTTATAAAATTTGGTCCTTGGTTGGTGATAAACGTCTTATTCAGGTTTACCGACTCCTGCCGGCCATTTACTGCTTCCCTAGGACTATAAATTTGTAACTTTCGTTCTTTTCCGATAAGGGGTTAATGACAAAAGCTACAACCAGACATTCATCACGCATAGTAATACTTACATAATTACTATAATATAATCATTAAATATAGTCATTCAGGTCGCACGAGGATGGCTCATTAGAGCTCTATTTCTTTTATCTTATATATCTCATCCCCAGTGGCGTAACCAGGGGGGGCGAGGGGGGGGCTCGAGCCCCCCGCCCCAGGCGCATCGAGACCTTGGCGCCCCCCGAGACCGGTAAAGGCGCCCTACGGCCTCTAAAATATAGCCCAGCGAATGTGATTTTATCATATTTTTTTCATCGATTGTCTTAAAAAATTGATTGTTTTCTTTTAAAATTATATTACAACTTGAATTCTACTATTTTAAAAGAATTTAATTCCAAAAATAATAAATAACGTATATAGAGGCCTTATAATTAAAATTTTTTTTATTTTGCAATATATAAGCCTTAATTTGATGTTTTAAGGCTGTGGAGATTTACTCAGGATTCGTATAAGCCTTAATATTTCATTTTTTGGAATTCAAAATTTTTTTAGGCATGAAGGAATTGAGCTATGAGACTGAAATGTTATATTTAAGTTAAACACCCCCCGGGACCGTGAAAATAAGCTTTTAATCAAAATCGGCCAAAAAGTACTAGTATTTTACTGATGTAGTTTTTCATTTTTTTCGATCTTCTCAAAATGAAAGGGCTTTTACCATTCTTCAGGCCCGCCCGAGCTCGCCCGAAATTTTTTCAAACCCGCCCATTCCCGCCCGAGATTTAGTGAATGAATGAACGAATGTCTAGCAATTTTTAAATAAAATTTCATTTGCATGCCCGTCTGCCCGAACCCGTTTATTTAGACTTGCTACCCGCCCGTAATTTTTTCATGGCCCCCAAAAGCCCGCCCGGCCCGCGGCCCGGGCCGGGCGGGTAACGGGCCAACCCGTACCCGTGCAGGGCTCTAATCGGGGTTTGGATCCCAGGCAGTCCGATGATTTTATTTAAGCCATTTGAATACCAAATGCCAAAGTCAAAGTCTTATATGGCCTAAGTTGCCGAAAAGACTGTGTGCATTGTGTGTGTGTGTGTGTGAATGGGAAAAAAGTGTGTGTTAAAAAAAAACATGGGGAATGACTTCCCCGAGACTTTCTCGTATATTCTATTGGAATTACGTCTGGGTGTGTGTGTGAACACGATTGCTTAAAAAACCAAAGCAGCTAGATAGATGAAATTTGGCATATGCTCCTTACACTAAAATTGTAGATTTCTATCAACTTTTGGATTAAATTCGTCACTTGGAAGTAGTACTTTACCTAATAAGTTTTTTCAGAAATTTCGAAATTTTCAATTTCTTTGTCATATTATGATAAAATACTCATTTTAAAAGTTTTTATTCTTTGATATTTTTCCGAAAACTGAATAGTTTTTGAAATAATCACAGAAGAAAAGGACATTTCTCTTAAAAGCAAAGAAAAATCAAAACAAAATCATACAGGTGTCATTAAAAAACATGTAAATATAAACAAATTCGCTGAGGAAATTACAGGATGCAAGAAATTTGCCCGCCGAAGGTGGCAAATTGCTCGCCGAAGGCGAGCAAGGGGGTCCAGGGGCGGAGCCCCCTGGAAAATCGGCGCCCTAGTTGAGCTTCGCCCCCCCGCCCTCAAAGGCTGGTTACGCCGCTG
>JAKCPI010024780.1:0-19072 GCA_023213315.1 Euborellia annulipes
GACGAGCGGCGAGCAGGCGCAAAAACAGGCACTCTCCAAACCCAAAGAACAGCATTGGGAGAACTGCGTGACTGAGGGGTAGTATGCGAACTCTGGATACCAGTCAGAACTCTAGTTTCAATTAGCCTTCTTATGGCATGCAGAATACCCGCTTTGCCGAAAGTCTTGAACCATGTCCATTCAAGATGCTTTATTACTCCCCACAAAGATTGTTCATAAGGAAATCCTATTAATTAATGAAAATTAAAAAGGAGAAGATTTTAAAATCAAAGAATATTTTATCCGCGCCTCGCTGTTTTTTGTGTTGATATTCAAAGAGAGAAGGCATACAGTCGGACGGACGTGAAAGCGAATTTTATACAGATTTAAGATAAAGATTTTGAATAGAGTAATTTTATAATTTATTGAGTAGTTACATATCTTTATTTTTTAGCCTCTCCAATTAGATCACACTTAAAAAGGTAGGAATATCTCATTCAATCATAATCATTAATCAAAACGTTGATTTTTACAAATTCTCTTTTGAAAAAAAAAAAATTTATAATGATGAAATTTTTCAAGAAAATTGTTGAGATTTGGTATTTATTATTTTACTAATAAAATATATGAATTAGAAATGTAGTAAATAATGAAGAGTGATTGATTAATGAATAAAATGACAAAGAAATAAAATATTAAAAAGTGCAATGTTGATTTTTACACCGACATTCTAGTTAACCCTTCTATATCTCAAAACAAGGGAAACTGGACTTACGCCACTTGTGCTTTAACGGGCTCATATAAAGCAGGGCGATGCCCTCAGGCTTGGCGTTGTTGGTAGCCCACTTGCCTTGTATACCAAGGGTCGAGGGTTCGGATCCGGCAGTCCGGTGATTTTATTTGAGCCATTTTAATACCAAATGACTTAATTAAGAATGCCTGGACCCCAATATATATATTTTCATAATAACGGTTATCTTATAAAGTCTTATATGGCCTGAGAAGACTGTGTGAATGTGAAGTGTGAATAGGAAAAAAGTGTGTGTGTTTTTGGGGGTAGGGGGAGGGTTTGTATCTTCGGTCGCATGCCTGAGCAGTACTGGCGAATCTATGACCCTCTGGTCAAGCACAGAACTACGCACAGGATCGTTATTTAAGGGCGTTTGCGAGGAGCATTTCTCCCCTGTACAGTGAATCCAAATTATTCGTATCTTTTATACCATCCCCCTTTCCAAGTTGCGCCACCGACTTAGTGGCTAGTATTAAAAAAATAATGAATAAAATTTGACCCACTTCTCAAAAAGGTCCACCATCACTTTTCTAGAGATTATTTTTTTCTTTCTATTGAGAGCGTTTAATCCTCAAACCCCCCCACCCCAAGTTGCGCCACAGACCTGAAATAATTTTTTTTTAATCTTACACGGACGAGGAAAAATCAATTAATTGATTAAATTTGAGTAAATAATTAAACTAATGGAAGAATTAAATATTAATTTTTTGGTCATCAATCAATTACTTCAATTGAAAGGTTATCAATTTCAACTATAATATAGTAACAAATTTCACTCAGGAGCTCACATGTTGGATGGCGACCACGAGTTACCCGAGTTAAAGTTACCACTTCTTTTCCTCTTTTTAAGTCAGTTTATATTTTCTCTCCAACTCTGAAATCCGGACTAGTGGCTAAAAGAAGAAGTATGTTAATTAATCAAATCACTTAAAAAAAACATAATTATTAATTAATCATTATTTATGTTTTTTGCATTTTTACTTTCTTATACCTCTATATATATGTGTTAATATAAAGAGAGAGAAAATATTGGATTCATGTCAAAAATTCGATGTCGAGATTTTGATGGATATACACGTTTTGAGGTCCCCTGAGTCCAAAAAGTGGTTTTCGCAACATGGTCTGTCTGTCTGTGAACAAAATATCTCAAGAACGAAAAGAACAAGGAGGTTGAAATTTTATACAAAATATAAATATTTTCCCATACTTATAAATTTTATATCTTGAATCTAATATATCGGCGGAAACTAAATATATGTCGACACAAAAAAATCTGGTGGGACAGGCACAGAACACAACTTTCGATTATCGAAGGTAAGAGAAAGTTGTGTGCTTTGCGACAGCCACACCAGTTTTTTTTTTTGCATATTTACGGTTTAAATTTAACCTTGAAATTATAATTTTTGTATTAATTTTCTAATGGAAAAAAATTAGCATATAAGTTTCAGAGTATTATTAATAAAAATAAAAGAAAAAAATTTTAAATACCCCTTCTTTCTTGAAACAAAAATCGTTGCTAATTAAAAAAATAAATAAATAAAAGAAGAAATATTATGTAATTAAGGTAATCAACTTTTTATAAGTGAAAGTAAGAAATAATATCCAAAAAACATAGAAGAAATAATTTTTAAAATCAAAGTTTGAAAAAAACCTTTTCAAGTAATTTAAAAATCAAAATTCCCTCCAAATTCGCTCTCCCTGTCCAATTGAAAATTTTGAATTCCTCTTCCTAATTTGGATGAGTAATCGTGCATTTCATGTTAAATATTTAAAAAAAAAGGGTCATATAAAGGATCAATAGACCTTGATCGATCGTTAAGATAGGTTACTTTTTCTAGAAGAATCCAAAGGGCAAATTAGGGCCTAGGGACAATACACAAATCCTTCCACAATACACAAAAGTCAAACAAAAAGTTTGCCAAAACACGTCACATTTACGACCCTTTTGTTCGGAGATCCCTCTTGAGATATTTTGATATTTTGCTGAGTCAACATGAAGAAATAGAACGATAAGAATGTGATTATTTGCCTTATTTGATTATATAAGAGATAATCATTATTTATTAACTTAAATTATTTGATTGTACTGAACATTTACGAGAAGGCTCCCTTACAAAGACCATCACTAATATATTTAACTTTTACAGGAACTTAGAAATCATCACATTATAAAATATTTTTATAATCTTAAACTTTCAAATTATTTAAATGGACGAAATACGACATAGAAAAGTAAGTAATATTTTTTTATTATTTAATATAACCTCAAATAATTTACTTGTTTTTACTTTTTTTAGAGTATAAAAAATGATAGAATGGCAAAAAATAACGTGCAGTATAGAAGCTTGCAATCCAATAAAGCGCAGAAGAAATTTTATATTTTCTCATTCATCGTTTTGTTTGGCTGTTTTTATGGTAATTAAAATTTTTTTTTAATCTCATTTACTAACTAACCTTAACTTGTAAATTCTACTTATACATTTTTCTAGAATAATTTAAGTTTATATTTTATAGAGTTTTTTTTTTTTTTTTTAATAATATTAACCCAATTGCCTTAGAAACAAACTCAAAACAAAGATCATATCTTCAGTATATTTATTGAAATAATCATTAGGATAAATATTTTTGAATATCTAACTGGGAAACTTGGAATGATTTTATTTGTTTAAATTTAAAAAAAATAAATCCCAGGCCTGTTGTTTCATGGATAACTAACTAGCTGCAATAAGATATATATACTGGTACATATATACTGTATGTATTAAGAACCAAGTTTTTAACTTCATTTTTCGAAATTTTACAGCACGTTCATTTCTTTTTTAACTTTTCTATTGAGCTGCTTTGAATGGAGTTATAATACTTTGCTTTTTAAACACTTTCTACTGAAATAAAATGCACTTTCCTTAATGTAAAGCAATAGAGTTAGAACAATATAAAGTAAATTGTTTTTTTTTTTTAACGGAGTTAGAACGATATATATATTTAACAAGCTAGTTAAATAATCATGAAACATCGACCATAAAATCTTTATCAACCCAAAAAATCTTGGGTAATATTACAAAAAACACATGTTCTATATTAATATTCAATATTGTCTATTCGAGCTTATAAATGGGATTTTTTAGCTAGAATAGACAAATTGGAATTATTTTTGAAAATTTTTGTTGCTCCAATTCCAATTTATTAAATAATTATTTTAATAATTATAATAATCTAATATTTTTCAGAAGACGTTGGTATGCCCAAGGGGCTTGGAGTAGTTGGTAGCGTGCCTACCTTCTATACCGAACGTCTCGGTTCGATCCCAGGCAGTCCGATAATTTTATTTAAGGCATTTGGATACCAAATGCCTTAAATAAAAATGCCTGGACCCCCCAATTGATATATTAAACATACTGATTATCGTAAAAAGTCTTAAATGGCCTCAGTTGCCGAAAAGACTGTGTGAATGTGTGTGTGAATGTGAGGGTGAATGAGAAAAAGTGTGAATGTTTTTAAAAAAAAAAAAAAAAAAGACGTTGGTATTATCCCATTTGAGTAGGCAGTGAAAAATTGTCATTGCAATTTGAATCATTTTTTTTTTTTTTTTTTAAACATTCACACTTTTTTCTCATTCACACTCACACTCACACACACATTCACACTGTCTTTTCGGCAGCTCAGGCCATTTAAGACATTTACGATAACCGTTATTTATGAATTTATATATATTAGGGTCCAGGCATTTTTATTTAAGCCATCTGGTATCCAGATGGCTTAAATAAAATCATCGGACTGCTCAGTCCGAACCCGCGACGTTTGGTATATGAGGTTAGCACGCTAACCTCTACACCACGCCCCGTGGGCAATCATTTCTTATTTAAAACATATTTTCGTCTGGGTCACCTCTTTAGGAAATTTTTAACTGTTTGATTGGCTTAATTGAATCGACCAGCCTGGGGCATTCATTTTGGTAATGTTGCATTAACTCATAATGCTATTAAAACAATATCATCTTCAGCAACAGTTTGATAGAGTGTAGCTCCAAATCTGGAGTCGACGTCTGCTCACCAGGACTGGTCGGCAGAATAGATCCACAAAAATGGGAAATCCTTAGGTTTAATTACCCAAGGATCTCCCATTTTTGTGGATCTATTTTGCCGACCAGTCCAGGGGAGCAGACGTCGACTCCAGATTAGGAGCTACAATCTATCACTGTTGCTGAGGATATTGTTTTAATAGCATTATAAGTTTGATGCACCATTATCAAAAAGAGTGCCCCAGGGTCGATTCAATTAAGAAGTCCGAGATCCTTAACTATACTTCATTCAATTAGATTTTATAGATTCAATTGTTTAGGCGGAAAATCCCAAAGGATGTAGTTAAGATTTAAAATCTACTATCTAAACCAAAGGGATCCTTGCCAAATACGTCTTTTGAGAAATAGTGAATATAGCAAATTTAATTAAGTACTACTATTACTATTTCACCTTCGATAGATAAAATTTACATAATTACTTTTAGATGTATCAAGCGGATGGGCAGGGTTACTTATTATCTAATACTTTTTTTTTTTAATATCGTCTTAATAAGAGCATATTTATATTTTAACAAAAGCAATACAGTAATGTCCTTCAATAAATAAAAAATTATTTAAATAGAATCATTAATATAATTTAATCATATCAAATATAAATAAAAAAAGAACTCCAAGGTTTTTTTTTAATTTTGTTTACAGTTAAATTAAATTTTTTCATTATCTAGTTTTCAATTTTTTTAGGGAATAATGAAAATCAATTCATTTTTAAATGAAAATTAAAACTTTTCTTTTTGTTTACAGGTTTTATTTATAGCGGATTAAATACCGGAACTTATAAACATGTTAAGGGTATTTTGGACCAGGCTGGCCTCGCTTTGGGCCTTCAGAAGAATTTCCACGCTGTTATCATTGATGCTGGAAGTACTGGTTCCAGAGTACTTGCTTTTACATTCCACAAATCTCTTGGTATTTAAATATTTTAATTAATTTTTACTTAATAATATTCTTTAAATATAGGTTTTAATTCATTTAGCATGAGTTAAATAAAAATATATTGAACCTTTGTTCAAAATGTTTAACTTTAAACCCACACCGCAATCCTTAAATTTAATTGAAAATATATACTGTATATATATATATATATGCGAAGACAAGTTTTCTCGGGTTAAGTCGCGTGGGGTGCTGAGATTTACTCGACGTTTCGGCTCTCCTTTTGGAGCCATTTTCAAGAGAGAAGGAAGTTAGGAGGTAATGGTGGAGGGGGGTTGTTTACGGGGTCGCAGTCTTCCTGGTCCCCAGGTCAATTTGGTGGATGACTCAGAGGCGTGGATTGGTCTCTGAGAACTGGAGGAAGGTTGGGTGTGTGTAATTGTGTTCGGTTTAGGTTGACTACGGGGCCTCAATCTGCCTACTCCCCAAGTCGGTGTGTTGGTGGTGTGTTTGGTGGATGCCTCAGAGGTCTGGGTTTGTCTCTGAGGAATGGACAGTGGTTGGTTCTGTGTAATCGGGTTTGTGTTTGGTTTGGGTTGACTTTGGGGCCTCAATCTGCCTACTCCCCAAGTCGGGGTGTTAGCTCTTGGTTCCCGGGGTCTCAACCTGCCTACTCCCCAGGCCGAGAGTAACTGACTGCGAGCCGGAGGTGCAGGTCCTTTTATACCTGTTGCCGGGCATGTGGGCGTGGCTTTGGGAGTCACGTGGCTGTCTCTGATTGGCTGGGCCTGGTCTGGGGGCGTGGCTTTGGGAGTGACGTGCCTGTCTCTGGTTGGCTGGGCTTGGTCTGGGGGCGTGGCTTTGGGAGTGACGTGGCTGTCTCTGGTTGGCTGGGCCTGGTCTGGGGGCGTGGCTTGGTTTGTTGAGATGGATTTGCTGTTGGATATGTTACGTTTGTTTGTGATTGTTTGTGTTTGTTTTGGGGACGTGATATTGTTGTTTCGGGACAGTTTTGGAGTGTGTGAAGTCTTTGTATTTGTGTGAGCCTTGGTTTGGAGTTTAGGAATAAGTGTTTTCCATGTTGTTGGGAAATTGAGGGCGTCGTCTCTTTTGTTTAGACATTCAGGCCTTTTGTAAATTTCTATGGCTTCTCTTGTGATACGGGAGTGGAAGTTGTTTATTGGTTCTATTGTTTTTGTTTGTTCGAAGTTCATAATGTGTCCTGTTTCGTTATGGTGTTTTACTATTGCTGACTGAGGGTCTAGTTTTCTTAGTGCCATTTTGTGTTCGTAAATCCTGAATTGAACTCTTCTGTTAGTTTGGCCTATGTATGACCGATGACACTCGGCACAAGGAATTTCGTAGACTCCGGGGGATTCGTTTGGAATAGTGTCTTTTGGATTTCTTATTAGGTTTGATAGTTTTTGGTGTGTGGTGAAAATGGGTTTTATGTTTTTCTTTTGAAGAATGCGGCCAATTTTATCTGTTATGCCTTTTATGTATGGGAGAAATGCCTTGTGTGTGTTTGGATCTTCAGGTTCTGTTGTAGTTTGTGTTGGTGGTTTTGGTTTTGCCTCATTGTGTATGTGTTTAAGTACCTGGTGTTTGTTGTACCCGTTTTGGGTTAGTGCCTCGGTTAGTTTATGTATTTCATTTTGTCGGTTTTGATTGTCGGTTAGTCTGAGGGATCGTGATACTAGGGTGCGCATTACTGAATTTAATTGTGCACACCAAAAACTATCAAACCTAATAAGAAATCCAAAAGACACTATTCCAAACGAATCCCCCGGAGTCTACGAAATTCCTTGTGCCGAGTGTCATCGGTCATACATAGGCCAAACTAACAGAAGAGTTCAATTCAGGATTTACGAACACAAAATGGCACTAAGAAAACTAGACCCTCAGTCAGCAATAGTAAAACACCATAACGAAACAGGACACATTATGAACTTCGAACAAACAAAAACAATAGAACCAATAAACAACTTCCACTCCCGTATCACAAGAGAAGCCATAGAAATTTACAAAAGGCCTGAATGTCTAAACAAAAGAGACGACGCCCTCAATTTCCCAACAACATGGAAAACACTTATTCCTAAACTCCAAACCAAGGCTCACACAAATACAAAGACTTCACACACTCCAAAACTGTCCCGAAACAACAATATCACGTCCCCAAAACAAACACAAACAATCACAAACAAACGTAACATATCCAACAGCAAATCCATCTCAACAAACCAAGCCACGCCCCCAGACCAGGCCCAGCCAACCAGAGACAGCCACGTCACTCCCAAAGCCACGCCCCCAGACCAAGCCCAGCCAACCAGAGACAGGCACGTCACTCCCAAAGCCACGCCCCCAGACCAGGCCCAGCCAATCAGAGACAGCCACGTGACTCCCAAAGCCACGCCCACATGCCCGGCAACAGGTATAAAAGGACCTGCACCTCCGGCTCGCAGTCAGTTACTCTCGGCCTGGGGAGTAGGCAGGTTGAGACCCCGGGAACCAAGAGCTAACACCCCGACTTGGGGAGTAGGCAGATTGAGGCCCCAAAGTCAACCCAAACCAAACACAAACCCGATTACACAGAACCAACCACTGTCCATTCCTCAGAGACAAACCCAGACCTCTGAGGCATCCACCAAACACACCACCAACACACCGACTTGGGGAGTAGGCAGATTGAGGCCCCGTAGTCAACCTAAACCGAACACAATTACACACACCCAACCTTCCTCCAGTTCTCAGAGACCAATCCACGCCTCTGAGTCATCCACCAAATTGACCTGGGGACCAGGAAGACTGCGACCCCGTAAACAACCCCCCTCCACCATTACCTCCTAACTTCCTTCTCTCTTGAAAATGGCTCCAAAAGGAGAGCCGAAACGTCGAGTAAATCTCAGCACCCCACGCGACTTAACCCGAGAAAACTTGTCTTCGCATACATCCGGTCGCGGAAACCTTCAAGAACATATATATATATATATATATATATATATATATATGTCCGTTTGTATATATATATATCTCCTCTCCGTCCAAACTAGTATTTGAAACGAAATTTAATATATTCACAGATGATTTTATAAATCGAGAGAGTAATTCCGAAATTTCTATAGAGGAAATAAAAAAGCTGGCTGAACAAGTAAAAATTAAAAAAAAACCCCTTTCTTTACTCTCCTAAAAATTAAATTTATTGCAAATTTTTCTGTAACTACATCACCCTCTCTGCAAGTATAATTTTTTTCAGAGAGATTTTCATAAAAATATCCCATTCCTGACCAAAATATTTGTCCCTGATAATTTTTATCTTTATGGCAACTCCTCAGAAAGACTAGGAACTATATAGTCACAGAAATATTTTCAATAAAGTGAATTCGTAAGAGTTCAAAGAAAGGCAGGTAATTTTTCCGAATTCATTACCTCATATACAGAATAAGATAATGCATTTTTTCAAGTACTCAACCAATTGACCTAATAAATAAGAAGAGAAATGACTGATCTACAATAAGATTTTGTTATCATTTCACGCTACCTAACATTTTTTGTCTGGAATTTCATTGCCTGAGTTTATTCCGGTCCTCTAAATGGATGTCTCGCAAAATAATACGATTTATAAAAAAAGATATTTTTTAAAAATAGTAACATTTGGTTATCAAAATAAAATTATTATTTTAATACAATCTCTTTCAAGTACACTTATCAAGGTTTTTATTGATTATCTTCTAGTACTATTTGAATAATATTTCATCATTCAAAGTCTTTGCAATGTTTTATTTGTTTGGAGTGAGACCTTTTTTTAGCTAATATGGATTTTTACTTTTTTATTACTATTAGCCCTTTTCTTCTTCTTTTTTTACTCGCCTGATTATTCTCGCGGTTCGGGGTCGGCGGTCCTATTAACCTTTTAAATTTAAGAATTGCGGTGTGGGTTTCAAGTGAAACATTTTGAACTAAGGTTGTAATGTATTTATGTGAGTTTCACGAGGGTAAAAAGTAATAACACAAATTTAAATTGTAAAACTCAATATATTTCGGGTTGTTAACCCGACTCGGGTATATTAGGTATTACAATTTAAATTTGTGTTATTTCCGCATCCTAGGAATAATTTCCTTAAGAGATCCCCCCTATGTGCGAATAAGTGAGACTATCAAGGCTGATGTATTAATATATTAATTTTGTATTTCGTCCTAGGGTTGGTAGATTCGGAGGCTGAATCGATTTTCGATTTTCGATTTTTAAAATCGAAACCAAATAATTGATTTTTAAAAAAATCGATTTTTGCCTTAAAAAAATCGATTTTAATCGATTTTCGATTTTTTTACAAAAAATTTTTCACTATGCCCATAAGTTGATTTTAAGGTTCTGCTTACGATTTTCAAGCGGTTTGTGGAACAAGAAAAATAGAACGTTGCATTACTGATGCCCAAATCAATTTATTCAGTCTTTATAACTTCTTTAAAAACCAACACATTGTATATGGTATAACATATTTAGTCTTTATAACTTAATTTTTAACGTTATAACGTAAATTTTAACAAACCAAGAGAACTAAACATCAGCTTCTATATTTCTTAAAAATCTGGTGGGACTCGTCGCACAGCACAACTTTCTCAATTGGTATCCAAATGGCTTAAATAAAATCATCGGACTGCCTGGGGTCCGAACGCGCGACTTTTGGTATACGAGGTTAGCATGCTAACCACTACACCAAGCCCCGAGGGCTGAATTCAAGATTAAAATTTATAAACATGGGGAAATATTTATATTTTGTAACCATTGCAACAAATTCTCCTATCTTTCCTATGAAATACAAGAGGAAAGTGTACTTCAAAATGAGAATATATTATACATTTTAAAGAGCATCTAAAAAATAATTGATTTTTGAATTTAATCAAAATCTTTGGGGCTATTTTTAAGAAAATCAAAAAAACCTGAAAAACTACTTCAGTAAAGTACTAGTACTTTTTGGCCAATTTTAATTAACCTCTTATTTTCTCGCTCCAGGGGGTGTCTAACTTAAATTCCAACCTCATAGCTCAAATCCTTCAAGCTTAAAATTGAACACAGACGGACAGATCATGTCGCTAAAATCACTTTCTTGGAAAATCGAAAATCGAAAATCGGCCGTCAAAAATCGATTTTTTCGATTTTTTCAAAACACTGAATCGATTTCGATTTTAATCGAAAATCGAAGCTCAAAATCGACTTTCGATTAAAATCGAAATCGATTCGACCAACCCTATTTCGTCCAACGATAATTTTTTAAAGCAACATTAAAGAAAACAATTTAAAAAATAAATATAGCAAGATTATCATTTATCCAAGGTTAATTATGTATATTATCGAATATCAATCTAGGAAATCATTTGAGAAATGATTTATTTATTTTAATCATTCAAAAAAAGTAATTGGTCTTTAGGCATTTTCTAATCATACTTATCGATAGACATAAGTTACTACTGAAATAATCACTAATTTTTTTTTTTTTGTTTTAGATAATAGTTTAAAATTGGATAAAGAATTATTCGCACAAGTCAAACCCGGATTATCATCTTTCGCTGAAAATCCAGAAAAGGTGAATTTGATTATTTATTTATTAAAGCTTTTGTGGTTTGAAATATTATTATTAGAAGAATTTTTAATTATAGACCACATTTTTGTATTAAATATTTATTGAAAATATATAAATACTGTATAACGTTTCGACTGCTTATTCTGCAGCCGTTATCAAGTGCACAGTACTCTGCTTATTCTGCAGCCGTTATCAAGTACTGTGCACTTGATAACGGCTGCAGAATAAGCAGTCGAAACGTTATACAGTATTTATATATTTTTAATAAATATTTAATACAAAAATGTGGTCTATAATTAAAAATTCTCCTAATAATTGATTATTTATTAATAATAATTGATAATAAAATTTAAAATATATTTTAATTTGTTAATTTTTTAGGCTGCCGAAAAAATAAATCAACTTTTAGAATTGGCAAAAGTTGAAATCCCAGAATCCAAATGGAAAGAAACGCCCTTGAGCTTAAAAGCCACAGCTGGTCTTCGGTTATTACCAGAAAAAAAAGCTCAAGCTCTTCTTGATGAGGTATATTTTTTTAATTATCCCCTCACAAGAGGGGAAAAATTGGCTTGAATTAACATACGTTTTATTTAATTTCAATTAAACCTGCAAATGTCATATCACACCTTGTCATTTAATGAGTTATTTATGTTGGTAGATTAGATATTAACTACCCGTGTTCGTCACTTAAATTAATTTCTTCTTTTGTGATGAAAAAAATACACAAAAAATAATTTCTTTTTGTTTAGATGTAATTGTTCTTGAGCTTCTCATGCAGCTCTTAACTCGAACTTCTGCTTTTAACCAAGGGCGAGTCCAGGAATTTTTTTTTTTTTTTTTTTGGGGGGGGAGGGAAACTGTTGTGATTGGTTGCACAACACACAACTTTCTCTTACTTTCGGCAAAGTAAAGATGCATTCTGTACTTGTTTACCAGAATATACAGTATATATATAAATCAAATTTTTAAAATTTTATATTTAAAAAAATTAGATTTAATTTTCCAAGAAAAATATTTTTCTCAAATCTCGGGGGGAGCTAATTACCCCCCCCCCTTTACCCCCCCCCCCTTGTATTCGCCCTTGTAAAAAATATTGCATGAATTTTAAACTAACAAGTAAATTTTAATTTTTTTTTTCTGATTTTAGGTGGATAAATTATTCAGAAATTCGCCATTTTTAACAAATGAAAATTCTGTTTCCATTATGGATGGAGTTGATGAAGGATTATTTTCCTGGTTTACTGTTAATTTTTTATTAGGTATGATTATAATAAATAATTCATTAAATATCTATCTTATTAACTATAAAACAAACTATATGGACCGTTTATTTTGAAAGTGGTGTAAGTCCTTCTTTTTTTTTTTTTTTAATGAGATATCACATCACATAATTTATGATTAAATTAATTTTCTATATATAACTAGCTAGTGGTAAATAAAAAATTTACATGTTTTGTAAAATTGAAAATTGGTCGGTAGATAGATTCTTTAATAAACAAATATGTTAACCTTTCATTTTCTCGAAACAATAGAAAATGGACTTACTACACTTTCAAAATAAACGGTCCATATAATTAGATTTAAACTGGTTACCGTTGGCAGTAGTTGAAACATTATAAATATTTATTTCTAATTCAATAAATTTACTCTAGGTTATATGTTTCAAGGGTTTATTTAAATTTTAAATTTTCAAAATCAAATTAACATTTTAAAGTTTTAATGAAATCAAAATTAATTTAACACTTTATGTACATTTCGGCATTGCTGCCATCCTCAGAACTGATTTGATTACATACAGAGAATTCATTCATGTAATCAAATCACTTCTGAGGATGGCAGCAATGCCGAAATGTACATAAAGTGTTAAATTAATTTTGATTTCAATAAAACTTTAAAATGTTAATTTGATTTTGAAATTTAAAATTTAAATAAACCCTTGAAACATATAACCTAGAGTAAATTTATTGAATTAGAAATAAAAAAAAAAGGTCCATATAATATATTAATTTAATTATAAGGACCCTCGGCCAAGAAATAAATACTTTTGCGTATTATCCGTTTATTTGTAAAACATCTGTTGATTGTACTGAAGATGATTCCATATCACTGGGGTCGAAATATTTACAAATAAACGGATAATACGCAAAAGTATTTATTTTTTGGCCGACGGTCCTTATAATTAAATTGATCATCGTTACGGTATTAATCACATATTTGACCGAATATTTAATTTAATTATTCATATTTTTTTCATAAAAAATCTTTTTTTATTAATTTGCGTTTGGGAGTTATGTAAATATGTATATTCGGGATAAGACTTGAAATTTTAAAAACTGCTCAGTCTATTTCGCGTGCTTAATGTTTGCCGTCCACGTCTACATTACATTTAAGCACCACCCCAAAAATTTTGTCATGTTGTTCAATCTAATATAAATTTTAATTTATTAAATACTTTAAAAGTATTTACCTTTACTGTTAAAATTTTTATGATAATTTGATTAAAAAATTGTTTAGATTAGATATAATGAATGGATTAATTCGGTTAAAAAGTGATGCAATCAATAATCGTTTTTAAGTCTTCAGAATCTAACTATTTAATTTCCTTTACGAAAAATTTCCTCATTTCACTTTCTCTTATCTACATGTATATGGGTCATTCCATGCCAAATCGAAAAATTTTTTTCCTGATCCCCGCGGATTTCCCTAAAATTGATATTTCGGAATCCCGCAAAGCTATAAAACTTTTTGTTTTTTAATGTAGTTTTCAGAAAAAAATACCAAAATTATTTCAGAAGCCTGGATATATGAAATATTCAGTTTTTTTGAAAAAACCATAATTTTAGTCCGACCATTTTTTTTTTAACTCAAAAAAAAAATTCAACTAATTCTACATTTATCCCCGCTAATTTGAAGATGTCCCGATCGATTCTAATTTTTTTTTTTTTGTTATAAAAAATTTTTTTTTGAAATTTGGTTTATTTTACGTAACTTTTTTATGAAATTTTTTCAGCTTTCTCGTGAAACTTGAGAAGTTGAAAAAAATGATATTTTATTCGAAAATTTTAAGTCATCATGTTACTAAAAATTGTTTTGTTTTTTTTTGTTTAGTAAAGTAAGAGACTGAAAAAAAAAAAACAATTTTTCTGAAAACTACATTAAAAAACGAAGTTTTTATAGCCTTGCGGGGTTCCGAAATATCAATTTTAAAATAAGTTATAGTTATTTGAAAAAAAAAGAGCAGTTTTTTCAAAAATCTATAACTTTTCTTTGGTTGGGTAAAAAAAATTTGAAAAAATTCTCAAAAATATCTTTTAAGGGGTAAAAAAAAAGATAGGAAATTTTCAGCGAAATCCGCGGGGATCAGGAAAAAAATTTGTCGGTTTGGCATGGAATGACCCAAATGACCCATATGTTTATATATATAATTAATATTCGATATTGAGGTCCCCTGAATACAAAAAAGTGGTTTTCGTGACATGGTCTGTCTGTGTAGTTGTGTGTGTCTGTCCGTGTGTCCTGATGAAGGCCAGAAGAATCGACCGAAACGTCGACGTTGTATTTCAATAAAACAAAAAAAAAATAAATAAATAAACGTTTTCTTTATTTTGCTTTGGCTGTCTTATCTCTTCATTATAAATTATACATTCATTCACTACTCCTTGCAATATATTGTATTTATTTTATTTTTTTACCACAAAAAATGACTATAGTGGGTCTAAAACTAATATGAATTATATATAATTTTATATGCGGCCTGCGGAGTTATGATACATTTCCAAAGTGGTCCGCAAGATCATTTGGGTTCACGGTGGTTCGGTTAAAACCAGGGTGGTTAAAACCGGTTTTAGATGTCCTGGTTTTAATCCAATTTTGACCAGTGGTTTTTATTGAAATAAATAAATTTCATATAGTATCCTTATATTTCTGGGAAAATACATAATTACATAAAACATAAATTTTATATTTACAGGAATTTCGGACAAATAGTTTCAATTAAAACTTTCTCTTACATTGGTAATTGAAAGTTGTGTTCTGTGCTTGTTACACTAGATTTTTTGTGTCAGGATATATATTGTTTTTTTATTTAATTTAAGGCCTTTTTCGGCATCGGAGGCCATTTAGACCCCATCCCTATTTATTTCAATTGATTGCTATCCAATACAATTTAAATTAATTTTGTGGCTAAAACCAATTTTGGACGGTTTTGACCACTTTTGACCGGGGCCCTGGTCAAAATCTAAAAAAAGTGTTTTGTTTTTTTTAACCACCCTGCTTTTAATCTGATGATTTTTCGAAAATAATGCGAGAAACTCAATTTAAATTTATGGGAGATATGGATTCTAGCAATCTGATCGTCCTTAAATTTTTCAGATCGACTTTCTGGTGATGAAATAAACACTGTTGCGGCTCTGGATCTCGGAGGAGGATCAACTCAAATAACATTTGCCCCCGATCCAACTACTCTTAACCAATATGATTCCCAATATTTACATGACGTTTCAGCATTCCATCATAAGTTACAAATTTACACTAACAGGTATATAAAATAATTATTATAAATATTGTGAAAAATCTCTAATCTTTAATTTTTTTTTTAAAGTTATTTAGGGCTTGGATTAATGGCGGCAAGAAAAGAAATTTTATCTCATGGAAATGAAGCGAATTCAATTATTTTAAGAAGTGAATGCATTAATCCAATCATTAATACTAAATGGAAATATGATAATAAAGAATATACAGTAATGTAAGTAATTCAATTTTTAATTATTTTTTTTTTAATCCAAGAGCTCACTTTCGACTTTATTTTCACTCTTATTTCTTTGTTCAATATAGAACAAAGATTAAATGAGATACCTATGACGACGCCTAGCAATGAGTAAAACTAATTTTTCTATTCCAATCAATTCTAGTCACTTGACTCAAACACAAAAGAATTTTAATTAATGAATCAATTGTTTCGAAAAGGGCACAAGTCGCTATTTTTACCAAATTGCGTTTAGTGCTTTTTTCGATTCTAAAAACGACGTTACGTTCTAGTGAAAACTGCATGAGTCGCATTACGGTTAATGCAAAAAAAATGAGTATTAAATATGTAGTATTTTGAAAAGGACACGAATGCCCTGTTCAAAACAGTTCCTGAAAAATTTTCAAAAATTGACTTATACCCTTTTCGAAACAACTGATTCAATTATTCTTCTAGCGATAATATTCACAACTTAACGAAAATACTGGAACACGTCCTAGCTGCACTGACACAACTGTGCAAGCGGTTTGGCAGTGGTAAAGCTTGGACCACTTCTATCTTATATGCAAATATTATTAAATCAAGTTTGAGAATTCTAAAGCGATGTTCTGGCCAGTTGAGGAGAGCGATAAAAGTTCACGCAACGTTCAGTGCATTTGTGACTTCTTCCCGAAAGTTTCCTGGAATCTTTCATTCGGTTCTGAACCATGAAGTGATCTCTCTCTACTTCTGTAGCTATTTCAACTTCAAAAATAAATTATATATAGAAGAAATTTTCAATAGACTTAAATTCTTCCTCTGGAGCATTCGGGGAATGAACACTGCTTGTTTTTGAATTTAAAGTGAACAAGTTATGACTATTTCAGACTCTCAGCTTGGCAAACAAAAAGTCTCCGGTGATACCGAGTCTATTTATTGCTGCTCCTGCCCATAATTATCCATCTATATATCTCACAGTCACTACACCGAACAGATTTACACATTATTTTTTTTAATTCATGAATCAAAAAAATTAATGAGGCCCAACGATGAAATAATTTGATTTATTTTTTTTTTTAGGGGTCCAGAAAAACCTGAATATCAAACTGTTAAACAATTGGTCAATACAGCTGGAGAGAAGAAACCTGTGGTACGATTTGAAGAATGCTTAAAGATTATCAAAACATATGTCAATTCAAAGGTTGATAAACCGAAAGAATTAAATAATAAAGAAATCAATGCATTCTCATATTATTTTGATAGAGCTGCAGAATCTGGACTTATTGGTAAATAATAAATATACTAAAAAAATCAAAAAAAGAGCTTTATAAAATTATTTTTTTAATTTCATTTTTAGATCCATTTACTGGAGGAACGATACAAATTCAAGATTTTTATAATAAAGCCCATTCCGGTGAGTTTTTTCATTAGAATTTTCAATAGTGAATTACGTAATCTCAAATTTTGTTAACCAGCATCTTGGAATTTCATGTAAATAATCTCCTGATACAATTCAAAAATTATTATCATTGGAATTGTTTTCGTATTTATAAAATAAATTATATTTTGTGTAGAATAAAATAACTGATTTGTGCTGTACTCTTGTAGAGACTTTAAAAATGTACTTATAATTCTAAACGTCTCCATAGGATCGAAGCATCCATTATTATTAATCAAATGTAAAAGTGAATATTTATTTAGTTCAAAAGTACAAGTCTACTAGTGAACAGATACACGAGGATTTCTCAGTCTAATTGTGCTGCGATCTTGCGGAGAAGTTTTGAATTATAAGTATAATTTTTAAAGTTTCCACAAGAGTGCAGCACAAATCAGTTATTTTATTCAATTATAAAGATTTTCTATACAAAATATAATTTAATATTATAAATACACGATTCTGATGATAATAATTTTTAAATGTACCAGGAGATTAAAAACTGAAAGGAGTGTAACACTCCTGACGTCTCTTTTGGCGCTAATACACTTCTATTATATTCTCAGTGAACAGATACAGGATTTCTCAGTTTGATTTGTGCTGCGATCTTGTGGAGATGTTTTGAATTATAAGTATAATTTTTAAAGTCTCCACAAGAGTGTAGCACAAATCAGTTATTTTATTTAATTATAATAAGGATTTATCCAAAATATAATTTATATTAAAAATACCCAATTCCAATGATAATATGTACCAGGAGATTAAAATCAGAAAGGAGTGTTACTTATGACGTGACGTCACTTGGCGCCAACACACTCTACTATTCTATTCTCCTGTTACATAGAATTTTTAAAATCTCCACAGGAGTGCAGCACAATCAAGTTATTTTATATTAAAAGGATTTCTATACAAAATATAATTTATATTAAAAATACCCAATTCCAATGATAATATGTATCAGGAGATTAAAAACAGAAAGGAGTGTTTCTTTTGACGTGACGTCACTTTTGGCGCCAACACACTCCCTCTACTATTCTATTCTCCTGTTACATAGACCTATATTATTTCATTCAATTTTATTAAAATAAAATTAAAACTTACCAAGAAATATTTATATTAATAATAATTGTAAAAATAATACTTTTCTCTTATATATTTCATTAATAAAAAGCATCCGCGGTAGTCATCTAAATTACAAAATTTTAAATAGATCTAAATTTTTTTTTTTATTATTATAATCAAATTTAATTTTTTTTTTTTTTTTTTTTTCAGTTTGTTTAAATCCAAATACCGAACAACCATTCATGTGTTTAGATCTTAGTTTTATTACTATTTTATTACAAGATGGATTTGGGCTCAATCCTTCTACAAATTAAACGTAAGTATACAAACATAATTATAGCAAATTCTAATTATATTAATAAAATTTTTACTTTTTTTTTTTTAGCTTTATAAAAAAAATTGATGATCATGAAATTAGTTGGGCTCTTTGGATCTGCTTTTCATATTTTAGAAAATGGCCTGCGAAACATTTTTATTAACAATCGAAGTTTTTTTTTTATTTAAAATCCTGGTTGAATTTAGGAAAATTCATTGTTCATATTTAAATTTTATTCTA